>CM031622.1:2798704-2845446 GCA_018398815.1 Conus ventricosus
ATTGTGAGTGTTGTTCTTGAAATGCACAGTATTCTCTGTGTGAGTGTGGTGGTGTTGTGTGGTGTGTGTGGGTGTGTGGTGTGTGGGGTGTGTGTGCTCGTAGCATTCTCAACTAGAATGATGTGGATTTGTTATCTACATGGCACACTCCCCATGGTGACTGGGCTATCGATGGGCATTTTCTCCACTCATGCTTTATTTTATTCTTTTCTCTCGTGATTCAAAATATATGTAACCCCCCATTTTCCTGATTTTATTCCTTTCGAATCTTTGCCAAGTCATTGTTAACATAATGATGGAGGAATTGTTAGTGTGCACGTGTTGTGTTTTCTCCCACTACTAAATTTTCAATCAGTGGGAGATTTTATCTCTTACATGATCCAAGCAAAGACTGTCCTGCACAATTCTTAGTTGCTGAAAATGCTTGGTTATCTAGCAGTTGAACTGACCACTCTGAGTGTTGGTACTTTTGATCTTCCATGCATCCTTCGCCGGACGGTGTGGTCCATGTGGACCCAGAAGGTCTTTAAATGCCAATATCTCGTATATTTATAGATATTTTTCAATGAAATTTTAGATATGCTCCAAACACACAAATTCTCTCCTTGTCCTAAAATTTCGAAAATATAGGTCAAAATTTCAAAAGGTAATTAAAGGTGACATTTTATATAGTCATTGATGACGGTGTGGGTCCGTGTGGACCCATGGCTCGCAAAGAGGGAAAACTCTCCACGGACATGGGTCCACGTGGACCCACACCATCTTCCGTGTATAGTCAAAAGCACCGTCCGGCGAAGGTGCTTTTGACTATACACGGAAGACGGTGTGGGTCCATGTGGACCCATGTCCGCGGAGAGTTTTCCCTCTTTGCGAGCCATGGGTCCACCGGACCCACACCGTCTTCCGTGTATAGTCAAAAGCACCGTCCGGGCAATCCTCAAACATAGGTCCAAAGATTTACCCTAATATTTTATACATGATTTTTAGTTTTCGGCAACTTGTTTCTTTACACACTTTCTTTTCGTTTGACTTTTCTACCCTTCGCTGGCAGCTTTGGGGTGCTGTTGGATTCCCTTTTTGAACCCTTGGTGGTGAGAATACCACGGAGATTTAGACTGTGGTATATCTATATTTGATGCAAAGGGACCACAGACACAATCAGCCGTGTCTCACTGGTGAGTCCGATCCTAGGAGCAGCAAGATGAATAGTTCTGTCTTAAAAAGATGAGTTACGATAGTCTCCGTAGTGAAGGATTTCATAATGAGAATACATCCCTGACTTGTTATTCTCATTTTCTGTATCGTTGCTGACTTTAAAGCACTAACACTGTTATCATGCGGCATTATGGTGACTGGTAGGCAACGTTTTAGTATTATTTCAAAGACGTTTTCACGATACTTGTCTGCTGGTCCCTGGTGGCTCTGGCAGTCATCCATGATCGTTCGCCGTGTGAAAAGATCACGATAGTAATTTTGTATTAGTCTCCCGGCAACACATGCCAGCATGTCGTGCTAGGAATGTAGGGGCCTACACACACACACACACACCCACACACAAATACCCAAAAGACCAATCTCCCCCCCCCCCCCCCTCTCTCTCTCTCTCTGCATTTTCATCAAGGATTTACCATTGTCCATACCAGATGAAAAAGTTGCGACAGATTTATTTGCTGATGATTCGTCACTCCAAACAAATGGTAGTGATCTATATCTACAGACAATAAAAACTTCTCTCCAGCAAAGTCTAAACGACGTGTCAGACTGGTGTCATTTTTGACTCAATGGTCATACACCCAGCCCAAACCAAATCTAATGATTAGAGTTACCCGTCAAAGCACCAATTGACTCCCCCTTGCCTGAAACTTCAGTTGAATGGCACTTCTATCGAACAGGTAGATGAGATAGTGTTTTTAGGGGTAACGATAGACAAAGAATTGAAATGGCAGTCTCATCTCAATAATGTATGCAAGTTATAATGTCAAAAATCCTTTTCCTGTTCTCTCAATTAAAGCGTATGTAAACAGTACTGTGCTTAAACTTTTCTTCAACGCACGCATAATGTCACGTATCAATTACACTTCAACAGTATGGGACGGGAGTGGTAATGTCCACAAAAAAGGCTGAATTCTGTCCACAGACGTGCAGCAAATGAAACTACTCCTTCCAGCCGTACCTCTAACAACAGATGAAAAACTAAAAGCACTGAACATGCTTCGTCTGAGTAAGCAATTGGAATTCAACAAGGCATCATTTATGTTTATGATCTCGACAGCCACCATGCCATCATTGCCCTTTTACAAGATTGAACAACTCTTCTGGCTCGAAGAAATTCCTTCTCCGCTATCCACGCATTATACCAATACAGAACAACTCTAGCTTACCATAGACCATATATCTGGAACCACTTCCACCGCGTCTATAAAATCGAACACGTTGATTCTTTTCTAGAAACATTTACATACACATTTATGTCTCAATAATTTGATTCGATTAAAATCATTAACGTCCATTCACAAAGTCTTCTAACACCATACTTTTAATACACCGTCTTAATATTGTAACCTACTCCATTAAATCCCTTACCCCACTCCCATTCTACCATCCCTCTTCTCCTCCCCCTACCTACCATTCCCCCCCCCCCCCCCCCCCTCCTCGACCTCCGTTCTCTCTGTGCTTTGTTTGTGGTTTTTTGTTTTCTTTCTTTTTGGGACGACCCACCATGTGACTGTTACGTTTATGAACAGTCGGGCTTTTGTAAATTACACTACAGTATTGTGATGTTGAATTGTCAGTATAAAATTATATGTTTGAAATCATGTATGCATGACAAGGACAGATTGTAAGACAAGGCTTTGGTCAAAAATCATCCTTGTGTTTTAAGATCACAACCCTCTCTCTCTCTCTCTCTCGATCTCTCTCTCTCACTCGAACGGGTTACATACCCAAAGTGCTAGGAATAACAATTGATAACAATATTAGCTGGGAACTCACATAACCTCACTGTACAAAAAAAGTTTCACAAAAGTTTATCAACTCTCCAAATCAAACGCTTCCTCGACCTTTCATTCACGCAAGCTCTTTTCCAGTCTCAAATTCAATCATACATGGACTATGGATCTACTCATTGGGGCTCCGCTAGCGCTAACATCCTCAAACCATTGCTAAGCTTACACAAACGAGCACTCAAATTAGTCCTAAAAAGCAGTAGTCTTCTGGGCTCGGACTATAAAAGGGTTCAGTTCCCCCCTTAAGTCTAATATTAGGATAAACAAAGGATCATAATGCACAGGATTTTGTCTGGAAGGCACCCTCAACATTAGTTCACGATTCTCAATTAATTCCTGAAGGACTCTACCCAAACTTCATGTCCCTGTTCCTAGAATTGACTTAATCAAATCCAGTTTAACATATTCTGGTTCCTGCCATGGAACCGATCCCTGAATCAACCAAACAATGCCAATGCATATCAACCTTCAAACACCATTATTTCAACCATCTTATGTGCCAGTACTTGCATACTCCGCCATAAATCCACAACCAACCACCACCACCCTCTTTGCCTTATGTATGAAGCAGACTATTTAGAATGTGTTTGTACTTGAAATGCACATGTCATTCTGTTTAGTAAGTATGTCTTATGCGAGTACGTGTGTGTGTGTGTGTGTGTGTGTGTGTGTGTGTGTGTGTGTGTGTGTGTGTGTGTGTGTGCGCGCGCACGCGCGCGCGCGCGCGCCCCGAGTGTGCGTGATCAGTTTCTGTGTGTTTTGTTTCTGTTATTATCGACAATTTTTCTTTCCTGTGATGAATCCATCATCATCATATTGATGGTTTTGATGTTTTGACGACTGTGAACAGTTACCTTTGCTCTCCTCTGTGCGCATGTGTGAAAAATTAGAAAAGGGAAGGACAGTGAGGGGAGGGGGGGGGGGGGGGGGGGGGGGGGGGGGGGGGGGGGGGGGGGGGGGGGGGGGGGGGGGGGGGGGGGGGGGGGGGGGGGGGGGGGGGGGGGGGGGGGGAGGGGGATAACCCTGACTCTCCCCCGTTTGTTGTGCAGAAAAATTTTTATCGTTTTAGGTTTACACAAAAATTTTATCCCGATCGGTCGTTTCGGGGGCAACTCTTTTGCCAGTTACCATCACTTAACTACTGCCGCAGGGGACATACATTTTCCACTATCCCTAATATCCAATTTCAAGGACAAAAAATTTAATTTTTTGTATCGTTTCGCCCCCACCTGTATGCTGTTCGGGGATTCGGTTTCTAAAACAAAACCCTTATACCTTTGTGAAAGCATAAAATTAAATCTTCAGAAAACAAAAAGGGATCCCTTTTTAATTACCTTTACATAAAAGATCATTATTTTAGCTTTTTCAGGGCTTCGATATCACGCCGTCACCAAAGTAATAAGGCAGCCCAAAACCCGTGACCAGCCCTTTTTAAGTATTGCCAAAGTTTTTACATGACATATTAAAGCAAATACAAACCACCCCGAGGCTTGGACGCATAACAGAATCCGTTTCGGGGGCTCATGAAAAGCTTTTCAATAAGCTCTTTTTTGCCCCCAGGGCTTGGGGGTTTCCGGAAAAGGGCAGGGGATATAGGGGAAGGGTGCGAAACCAAACAAGCCAAAGAAGGAAAACGGGGAGCCAAACCCGCACTGTCGGGGCGCACCTCGTATGAACAGGGTCATAATAACTATGACTGCCCTGAATCGACGTATGGGCTGAGGTCAGCCAGACCACCCAGAGCCAACACAGAAAACCAACACACCACTCCCCCAAAAATTGACTATGCAACTGACTTTGAGGTACAGTCCGTCCCGTGGTTCCAGAGGGTGCAGGCCGACCTCCGGCCCAAAGGGGCCACCCACAGCCAAGGGAAAAGAACCCAAGTGCCCCAACAACTAGGTCCGGGGAAAGCGGGGGGGACCGGGGGTAACTGGGGCAACCGCTGACCCCACCTTACTAACGGGGTTGAAAATCTAGCAGGGCCCGGGGAATAAAAAAGAAAAAAAAGAAAAGACCCCGGGGCGCAGTGGCGGGGAGGAAGGGAAAGAGGGTGGGATGCCTGCGTTCCCAACTCCCCTCCGGGGGCTAAAAAAATGGTTTTAAAAAAAAAAAATAACTTTGCCATCCGTATCCCCCCTGGGAAGCCCAAACCCCTTTGCCTTGGGAACCCCCCTCTCCCTTCTCTTCAGTCCGGCCCTGGCCCCCCGGGGGCACTATAAACCTCATTTCAACGTAAGTGTTTGGAGAAGACACCCTAAACCTGCATTACAAATGAAGGGGTTTTTTAGAGGACTTTTCTGGCCCTGGACCCAGTGAGGCACCCTAAACCTGCATGTACAAATGTAAGGTTTTGGAGGAACTTTTTCTGGCCCGGACCCAGTGAGGTCAAAAAACCTGCATTTGTTTTAAAAAAAAACCCCGGTAAGGTGTTTGGAGGAAGGGCTTTACTGGGCCCCGGACCCCGGGGCCCAAAAGTGGGCACAATTTTAAAAACCCCTGCAGACAACTGTAAGGGGTTTGGAGAGAGGATTTACTGGCCCTGGACCCAGTGAGGCACCATAAACCTCATGTACAACAAGGTGTTTGGGGGGAAAGGGGGGAACCATAAACCCAGTCAACTGAGGTGTTGGAAAAGGACACCTAACCCGCATGTACAAAAGTAAGTGTTTGGAGAAAACACCATAAACCTGCATGTACAACTGTAAGGTTTTTGGGGAAGACACCAAAACCTGCATTACAACGTAAGGTGTTTGGAGAGAGGACCTAAAAATGCTGAAAATAGGTTTGGGGGGGCACCATAAACCGCATGTCAACTGTAAAGGGTTTGGGGGAGAGACACCAAAACCTGCATGACAACGTAAGGGTTTTGGAGAGAAGGCACCCGGGGGCCTAAACCTGCATTACAACGAAGGGGTTTGGAAAAGGAAAGGGGCCCAACCCAAAACCTGCGTACAACTGAAAGTTTTGGGGGAACACCATAAACCGCATTACAACTGTAAGGTGTTTGGGGAGAGCACCATAAAAACCCGCATGTACAACGTAAGGTGTTTTGGGGGAACACCCAAAACCTCATTTTCAACGAAGGTGTTGGAGAGGCACCATAAACCGCAAGACAACGTAAAATGTTTTTGGGAGAGACACCCTAAACCGCATGTACAAAAAGTAAGGGTTGGGGAGGAAAAAGGGGGGCACCAAAAACCGCATGTACCTGAAGGGTTTTGGGGGAAAAGGGCACCCCAAAACCTGCATGTACAACTGTAAAAATGTTTGGGGAAAAGGACTTTACTGGCCCTGACCCGTGAGGCACCATAAACCGCATGAACTGTAAGGGGTTTTGGAAGACACCATAAACCCGCATGTACAATGTAAGGGTTTGGAGAGAGCACCAAAACCTGCATGTCAACTGTAAGGGTTTTGGGGAGAGGCACCTAAACCGCATTACAACGTAAGGTTTGGGGGAGGCCCATAAACCGCAGTACAACTGTAAGGTTTTGGGGAGAGCAAACCCTAAACCCCATTACAACGTAAGGTGTTTGGAAGAAAACATAAACCTGCATTACAACTGTAAGGGGTTTGGGGAAAAGGCCCATAAACCTCATGTACAACTGAAAGGGGTTTGGGGAGAGACCTAAAATGGCCCTGGGGTTTAGGAGACACCATAAAACCGCATGTACAACTGAAGGTTTTGGGAGGAACCTAAACCCCGCCCCGACCAAGGGTTTGAGACACCATAAAAACCCGCTTACAACTGTAAGGTTTTGGAGAGAGGGCCCCAAAATGCATGCAAAAAAATTTTGAAAGGCAAAAAAACCCTTTCCCTGAACTTGGGGGTTGGGGGACCAAAAACCGTGACTTGGAGTTTGGGGGAACAAAAAGGCAAGTAATGTTTTAGGACCCTAAAAACCTCTGAAACGAAAGGGGGAGAGAGGACCAAAAATGCTTTTTTGGGGAGGGCCCAAAAGGGAGGGGGGGAAGCAGGGGGGGGGGGGTTACACTCAGCAAAAGAAGCAAGACAACAGATTCTTTAATGTCTTTATTTGTGTGTGAAACCCATAAATACCAACAAAAAACAAAAAAAAGCATTTGGGAGGACAAGTACAGCATTCTCAAAATAACAAAGAACAACTTTACAGCATCCTCAAAAAAACAAAGAAAAATAATAGGAGGACTCAACCCAACAAAATATATATCATGCGTCCATTAGGAACCCATCCTAAGGGGAGACCTGCACCGCCCTATCTTTGGCCACAACTCGCCTTAGCGCCTTTCTATCACATTCTTTCCATTCAGGCTGAGGGTACAATTAAGACATAAAAGCGGGTCCCAATGAAATCGAGATGCTGTGGGGAATGGGGTGAGGGTTGGGGTGATAGGAGAATAAGAGGAAGGCTGTCTCTATTCAGCTTAAACGGGGGCAAAGAAAGCGAGTCACTCGCAGCAAGGGTTACCTGCCTTCTTTTTATAAATTATACTCGTGTTTGGCTGGACTTGTACCAAATTCTAAAGGGTTAGCGTGTTGCTATTCATGTATGACTAAACTTCTCTACACCATGCTCTCATTAAGATTCCCCTATTTCCCTATCAGTTCAATAAAATTTTGTTTTGACTCGGTCACGAAGACAAGTTTATGACAATTTGGGTATACTTATGACCAGTTATGTAGTTACATGTTACTGCGGAAACAAATTAATTAAAGCATTCAACCTTCGCCATACATTGGAGGATTAAATTACCCTCAGTCATGATTTTAAAATAATAAATGAGCCAGTTTTTTAAAAAATCTCACAAAATTTTTGACTTTGTCAATAACAAATGGTCCCCCCCTTCCCCCCCACATACATATGAAAAAGTGTGTTTTTGTTCAATAATAAATTAGTAACAAAAACAAAACTCATGATACACCATCAGTAACCCATATTCTAAGAGGAAAGCCTTAAAGTCATTCTTGTGGTATTGGCTGGACCCATGCATTTATAGGACAGAATCTGAAACTGGCTTCACTCACACAAAGACTTTGAGCTGACTGGCTTCACTCGTAACAAAGACTTTGCACCGACTGGCTTCACTCACACAAAGACTTTGAGCTGACTGGCTTCACCTGTACAAAGACTTTGTGCTGACTGGCTTCACTCCCACAAAGACTTTGAGCTGACTGGCTTCACTCGTACAAAGACTTTGAGCTGACTGGCTTCACCCACACAAAGACTGTGTGCTGACTGCTTCACTCACACAAAGACTTTGTGCTGACTGGCTTCCCTCACACAAAGACTTTCAGCTGATTGGCTTCACTCAACAAAGACTTTGTGCTGACTGGCTTCACTCACACAAAGACTTTGAGCTGACTGGCTCACTTGTATTGTATGAAGACTTTTACAACATGTGAGCATGGGCTCAAACACACTTATGATATTCATTCTCTCTCTCTTCTCATACATGAGTATGCATACGCACATGAATATACATGTGCATACACACACACACACACAGCACAGATGCATCCATGCATAGTCAGAGAAAACATACCTGCAACAGCATGCACAATCACTTGCACACACCAAGTTCAAAACGCACACCAACAACTTCAACAACAACCATGAACACCCACAACACACCCACTGTCTCTCGGAGCTACAAGTACTTTTTAGACTACAAGCCTAAGGAAACCTATCCCTGAGCCACTACTGAGTATTTTAACAGTCCCGGGAAAAATTAAAATTTCTTTCAATGACTAGTACCGGAAAGTGCTCCTTCCACCACTATTTAGAGAGAGGGTGGAGGTGAAATTTTAACATAATTCTCAAGAGAAAATATTTTAAGTCCTTCCCCAAGAGGACACGACCTACCCCCAACTCTCGGCACATCGAAGTGGGGGCTTGTCCAGGATTGTTAAAATAAAATTTACTCAAAATTATATTTCCTTTGGCTAGTTCAAAAATTCGGACAAAAAACAGAATCTAGAGGAAATAAGCTGATTGAGTCGAAGTTCACGAGGAAAACGTTTATGTTTGTTTTGCGAATGTTTATCTTACATGACAGATGACAACAGTGTGTGTGGTTGATGTTATAATCAATTCATTTTCATATTACATTGTGAGATTATTGCTTTTGTTGTACTTAGGGATACTTGATTATTTAGAATTGTATAACAGTTCTTATCATGGCTGAATCAGTGAAACTTAGACGGGAGATCAAAGAGTGGGGAGAATCCCTAGGCCTCTCGGGTCAAGATTTAGGCTCATTTGTGACTACACAATTTGAAAAGCAAACTGAAAAAGCCGCTGAAGAGCAGGAAAAAGTATGAGCTGCCAGAGATCATGAAAAAGTTAGACAGCAAGAAGCTGCAGAGCGAGAAAAAACCCTGTGAAACTGAAGAGTGAAACCATTTAAGGGAACTAGAACAGGCAGAGTATGACAAAATCCAAGAAGCTAAAGAGCGCGACAAAGCCCGAGAACACGAACTCAGTGAGAATACGGAAAGCATTGACGCGTACTTGGACCGGTTCGATAGCAAATGAGTTCGGCCTTGACCCGGAAAAGTCTTTACACCCTTCCACAGACTTACATCAAAGTTTATTATAGCTCCGTGACCCCTTCCCCCTCTCTCTCCCATATCTACTTCCCAGCGATCAACTAATAGTCGCACACTACAGAGAACCCTTCCCCTCTCTCTTCGCTCACCCCCCCCCCCCCCCCTCCCCTCCACAACCCCACCTGACAGTCGCGTGCGGGCTGGTATGACGAATGAGTATTCTGTTGTAGTAGTTTGTTTGCCACCATGTGGTAAAAGCCATCACCATGTGGTTAGATTCTTTGTTAACAATCTGACCACTATTCTTTGTGTACAATCTGACATTTGCCAGTTTACAGTTCTATCTGTCAAGATGATAACTGAATGATAAACTTTGATCAGAAAACCAGTATGCCTGTACTAGTGAAAACTGTTGAGTTGATTTATGAATACGGGTGATGTTGGAATGCTTTGTAGTGTATGACTTTAAGTCTACACCAATGTTGTGCTTGGGCTAAGTGTATTCCAAGTTAATGTAATTCAATTCCTAAGAAACACTGAAAAGTCATTTGACTGAAATTGTTAAGCATTGTTTACTGTCCTCCTACCCTTTTGAAAAACCCCATTCAACCCAAAAACAAAAGTGGAGATGATATAGTAGAAACTCTCCACTAAGTAATCCTTTGGTGGCTGAGTTTCTCACGCCTTTCCTGAAAGGTAGTTGAGGGTAAATGTGTAAACTGGACAAGCCAGACTTCACTACTTAACTAACAGACCACCTTCTCTTTATTGCAGCCTGGGACCTTGGCTACACAAACATACCGTGGCTATGCTATACACCGTGGCACGCTACATATCCCTGGGCAAGACAGGTGGTGAAGACACACCACAGCCCAGCACTACATCAACAGGTCTACACAGCAGGATCAGTCACCAGCCACAAAAGAGATCAACTATCCTCTCCAACTTTTGAAAGCCCGTTTTTTCCAAGTGGACCTCCGTTTCAACTCAACTCATTCAGAACGTCCTCACTTAATGATAAAACAGTGAGAACCAAACGTCAGCCTATAGGACAGACCAGTCCATTGTACACTAACTTCAACTGCTTACCATGTGTAAGCAAGTAAAGTTGACGTTGAAAGGGGCACTTTTAAAAATTGTGTCAGTTCTTTGTTGTTCAATCAGTCTGAATGTTTGAACTTCTCTCCAAATTTTGTCCCCTCTGACCACACGTACTTTTAAGAGTACAAGCCTAAGGAAACCTACCCTGAGCCACTACTGAGTATCTTAACAGTCCAGGAAAATAAACATTTCTTTCAATGACTAGTACCCGGAAAGTTGCTCCTTCCACCACTAGTTTAGATCGAGGAGGTATGTGTGTGTGGGTGTGTGTTGTGAAATTTTAACATAATTCTCAAAGAGAAAATATCTTAAGTCCTTCCCTAAGGACACACCAACCCACCCCCAACTCTCGGCACAATGAACATGCAAACAAACAAAGAACCAGCTGAAACACTTGCAAACATATTGAAACAAAGAACCAGCTGAAACACTTGCTGCAATTTAACAAAGAACCAGCTGAAACACTTGCATGCATATTGAAACAAAGAACCAGCTGAAACACTTGCATGCATATTGAAACAAAGAACCAGCTGAAACATTGCATGCATATTTAAACAAAAACACTGAAACACTTTGCATCAATTGAAACAAAGAACCAGCGAATCACTTGCACATATGAAAAAAAGAACCACTGAATCACTTGCATGCAATTTTAAACAAAGAACCACAAACACTTGCATGCATTGAAACAAAGAACCGCTGATCACTTGCATGCAAAATTAAACAAAAACCAGCGAAACACTTTCATCATATGACAAAGAACTAACTGAACACTTGCATGCATATGAAACAAAGAACCAGCTGAATCACATGCATGAAAGCTTATTACCGCATGAAAAGCTTCTTACATCATCGCATAATTTGCAATTTCCAAGTCATTTTCGTACACCCAATTTTCCTACATAACACAGTAAAAAAAAAAACCATACTATTAGTATTACATTTCATCCTTCAAAAGTCATCACAAATCTCTCAGGTCCATATGCAGCCTTGACCAAGTAGGTTTAGTTCCTTCAGAAAACGCTACACCAACAAAAACAAAAATCATGGGTCCTGGAGATCCACAAAGTCTGATAACTCTTTGTCCCTTGAAAAAGCCACATGGGTCCCTGGAGATCCAGCCAACAGCAAAACGCATGTCCTGGAAGCCTGCAATGTGTGGCAAGGCTGTATTCCTTCACTACAACCAACTACAAGAACGGACCCCTGAGGGGTTTAGAACCTGAGGCACACAAAATTTTAGACGACAAATAAAGATTGATTTCCTGCTTTCGAGAGACTAAATTTGCTTCCTTCACCACAAATCTCGCTCTTTACTTTGCCGCATTTGGCACGATATATAATCTATTCGTAATCATCCTTTGTTCTATATTTGTAGAGATGTTGTTGATATCCTCTCTCTGCTTGGAATTTTAAAAAAATGTAGTAAATGGTCTAATTTTGATGAGTTTAATGATTACGAGCACAAGTGGCATAGAGTATCAATTATCATACCCGAAAAAATTTTAACTGAGCATGATTTTTATTAAGAATACTCAATTTCAGTACAAAGAGTATAACGGTGAACAGCCTAACAGTTGATTTACAGGCTTTGCTACTCTGTAACTTCATGCTGGGGACGGCTGAAAAGGTCTTCTGCATATTCATTGTTGTGACGACTCTCGTTCTCCTGGCACTTGCAGTAAACCACACACACATGGCAAATTCCTCCAAACTCATTTGCAGACTTTTACCGCTTCCTTTTTTTTTTTTTTTTCTTTCTTTCTTTTTAAAAGAAAGATTCCTTTCAGATTTAAAAAGTTTCAATAAAGTTAAATCCCCCATCCATGGACAGCCCTGATGTGGCCCTTTGCGGTCGGCTGGGCTATAAGCAACATTATCCTTATCCCATCCATGGACTTTTTTAAACTTAAAGATATATACAGAATAAGCAGAGGGCGAACAGATGAGCATGCAAACTTTTTCTCCATTACCATAAAAACGACTGGTAAAGGCATGTTTAATGTGTGTGGGTGTGGTGTGTTTTGTGTGTGTGTGTGTGTGTGTGTGTGTGCGTGTGTGTGTGTGTGTGTGGTGTGTTGTGTGCGTGTGTTGTGTGGTGTGCGTGTGTTTTGTTTTTTTTCGGAGGAGCTAAAGGGTAGGGGAGTCATTTCATGATGTCAGAATCTTCAAAACCCACTTTTTTCCTCCTTTTCGTAACAAATAAACGTCCAACACCAGAACTAGGCAACTACACTGGAAATTGCAATGCAAGTATTCAACGACACATGGATAAACTTTACAAGTACATCTGGAGTCGATCTGGCAGTGAAGACAGTTTGTACCGCAATTCAGGCATGGTAACATGAGAATAAAAAAAACAAAGAAATAAAGAAAGAGAGAAACAGTCAGACAGACAGAGACAGAGAGAAAAGGGAGAGAGAGAGACAGCAGAGAGATAGAGCGAGAGAAAGAGAGACAGAGACAGAAAGAGACAGAGAGAGAGAGAAAAGAGAGCTGGAAGCCTGCGAGTTAAAGATGAACTCTTATCTCTGCAAGATCAACACATCCCTCCCTCTTCACAACCCTAGACATTCCTGATAAATATGTGAAGATAAAGAGAAGATAAATTGATGTGCCCTCCCCACCCCCACCCCACACTGCTGAGGTTGCATTCAATAAAGTATTACTCAAAGGCGATGGCAACAATGGGTTCATCACTTTATAAGACAAATTACTCCACACCTAGTTTGTAGGGACTGGGTGAAGTAGGGGGGATTTTAAAGAGTATAAATATCAAACAATGATTCTGAGCCACTGAACTGCCCTGTGAATACAACCACTTGTTTCTGTTCACAAATTTTCAGCCACATTTTCTTTCAAATGTATTACTGCTTACAAATATTCAGCCTGGTATGACTTCCTGATTTTTAGCGAAAGACTGACTTAACATTTTGTGTCTCCGAGGGCCCTTGCTTTTTGCGACAGAATGGGGCCCTGCTGTTGGTCATGGATCTACATGGACTGCTGTTTTTTTTTTCCCAAGGAATGAAGCCTTTCCGTGGTACGGTTTTATTCCTTATTGACAAAAACAAAGTTTTTTGGTACAGATATGGGGTCTTGCTGTTGGTCATGGATCTTCATGGACTGCTGCTTTTTCTGAAGGAATGAAGCCTTTCCGTAGTACTGGGTCTTACTCCTTTATTGACAAAAAGTTTTTTGGTACAGATGTGGGTTATGCCTTAATGACACAAGTCACAACATTCAATAGAGATAACTTGAAAACTTACTTAGTTAAGTAAGTGGAATTCAGGACTGCGGGTCACTCAATACCCACAACGTTCGGCGAAGGTTCACTGACTGATTTCTATTCAGAAAGATGTTTGGATTGAAAAATAAAATATCACATGTGTTACAATCCTGATGTCTTGGAAGAAGATGAGCAGACACTGACAACTGACATCGATGTGAATATCCCTTAATCTTCAATACTTTCAAACAAAATACAAACGATACAAGTCTTGGTATCTTTTCAACACTGTACTCCAAATCTGTACAGGACTTTTGGTAAGGACTTGACACAGTAAAATATCTGTCCGAAAAACTTTGAAAAATACACAGTCAAAGTATTGTGACAAAAGCGTATCATGTGAAATAGATACAACACAACAATATTGCAATGACAATTCACCATCAATTCAAGACCACCACCACCACCCCCCCACCCTCATGAGTGATCCTGTAATCCAAAAGTTCTATTGCTAAAAATCCTGAACTTGCTTTTCAAAGACCCGTTATCCCTACTAGATATTTGAGAAGGATATTTCTACCAACTAAGAGGAATATAAAGTAGGTATCAAATCCTAACAAACCTTTCCTTTCAAAGTCACCATTTCACCCCCCCCCCCCCCCCCCCCCCCCCCCTCAAAAACAAAAAAATTAATTATATAAACCAATAACAAAACAAACATGATAATAAATAAATGCTGTTCCGTTTGGAACATGGATACCTTTATACTAGAGCCATTGTTTTCTCAAACAATATCAATGCCAAAATAAAGCAAACAAGTATGCACTGTATGGATTCATTGGTTTACACACAACTTTAAAAAGTAAAGCTTGACCTGGTCTGGCAAGCTAAGGGCTATAGTAAAACTCAGGCCTAGAAACATGAGAACATCAAAAACAACAACAACAACAAACAAGATGCAAAGCATAGAAACGTACTCTCAGTTAATACGTGTGTCCAGTGACAAAATAGGGGAGACAATTTTCAGTAAGTGGAAGAACAAACTCAACAGTGCGGTGGTTATTCCCCTTATCAGACTTTTTTTTTTTTCCTTTCATATTGGGCCGTTATAAACAGCTATTCTGTAAAAACTAAAATACAACATACGGGCATCATCCGTGATCCATAATGAACATACCTACAAATTTTCAGAAAGATCGGCCCAGATGTTTTTGTCTGGAGCGAGTGGAACACATTTTGACCACGGACAGAAACACACACACACACACAGACAGCATTTCTTCGTTCCCATCCTAAAGTACTCCCTGTTCTATAAGAACTGGGAATACAAAAACTAAACCTTAAGCAGGAAGCCTGTGATTGAATCTCTAATGAAAGTAAAGACAATCTTCTGTCTTTCTGACATCAACACACCCCTCACTATTTATATCACGTCACTGACGTTTCAAGAGTCTAAGTGAGAAGAAAGGGAAGCTTTACATGTTGAATCCAACCCCCATCCGATCCCATCTCCACCCCTTAGGCAGCGCTGCTCTTGTTAGCCTGTTAGATACTGAGAATGGCAACAATCAAGTTCCTTAACGTAAAGAGACACATCATTTCACCATTAAAATGAATCATTTTGAACACACACCCTCCCCCTTCCAGTTTTCTACAAAATGTAGTAAAACTGACCTGTGCACCTTAAGTGTTCAAAACACACCAAGCTACTGTTTTCTCTCCTTTTCTTGTCTTTCCCCCTTTCTTTCAATATTTTCTTCTTTTTTAATTTTTTTATAAGAATGAAATGTAGCACTCAAGAGAGCGAAATTCTTTGTTGCTTTCTTTCTGCACACATGTCCCCATTGGGACATAATTATGTGCATGGTACAAAGAAATTATACACTGAAGAAATTATACATGTATTCAAGAAGGGGACAGCCGTTTCACAATTTGTATAAAAGATGTAGCTGCATAGAATATTATGGAAACTGTTGTGTATCTAAAAAAAAAAAAAAAAGTTTTCTCATGCTCAAATAATCAAGCAAAAAAAAAAAACACAAACAAAAAAAAACAACTTGACCTGCGACAAAGTGACCCAATTTAACAAAGAAAGAAAAGAAAAAGAGCAGAGGAAGAAAATTAAAATTATTCCATTTTTTGACACTACAAACCAAGTATAGTTTTAATGCCACATAGTATCCAAAAAGACATGAATGAAGAAACAAACAAATACCATTTGAGAATGATAAAATGTGAAATACAGACACAAACAACCATTAGAATGATAAAATGGAAATACAGAAACAAACAAATACCATTTGAGAATGATAAAATGTGAAATACAGACACAAACAAATACCATTTGAGAATGATAAAATGTGAAATACAGACACAATCAAATCAAGGGAATAGCATCTGCACCAAGAATAACACACACACACAAGTAATCTGAAGCACAATATTTTTGTCTTAATAATGCATTTCATGCAATGAATTTTAGAATAACATACAATGTACACTGAAAAACAAAACAGCATGTATGCAGCAAACTAGAATGTTTCCTTTGATCTACAAAAAAGGTCAGTCTACCAACCCCAATCTATCCCCAGTCTACTCCCCCCCCCCCCCCCCCTCCCCCCGAAAAAACACAAAACAAAAAAATAAAACTTTTATTCATGTTTCCCACCTTTCTAGGTGGTTTGAAAATGAAATATCCTTTAAATGAAATAATACTGACGACAAATTATAATGTGCATCCTTCCCTGTGATTTGTAGATTAAAACTCTCTCTATTTCTGTCTGTCTGTCTGTCTGTCTCTCTCTCTCTCTCTCTCTCACACACACACACACACAGTTTTAACTATACTATCAATGATAAAGACTTCAAGGGTCAAATCAAAGCAGACCCACATATTTTGTGTTGGCATTAAGCTTATTTACACATGACTGGTTCAATTATAAATTGAAAAAAAAATGCCAGGAGAGAGAGAGAGAGAGGAGAGAGAGAGAGAGAGAGAGAGAAAGGAAACTGAAATACACAAATACAACATTATTGATTCAAAATTCCCTCACTTCACCCTGACCAAAATCCTGTCACTGAAAATGGGGAAGAAAGCTGAAACGAAACAATGACATGTTGGCAATTATGCAGATCCCTAAATTGCAACGCTCACAGAGCAATGCATGGTATGCATCGTGTACTTGAAAGCACTGTCAGAATACACTATTTCTGCATTGCAGCGCCCCACAGAGCAATGCGTGGTATGCATGGTGTACTTGAAAGCACTGTCAGAATACACTATTTCAGCATTGCTTATTTCTGCATCTTCGGGTTTTAATCTTCACGTTCAAACATAAAATGGAGCCTTTCAAGTGCTTATCGTGCTTTCTAGAGTGGACTTTTCAACCTTTTTCGTGTTTTTTTTTTGTTTTGTTTTTTTAAATTGCAAATTTCGAAGGAAATTCTCTAACCTGTGCCCGACTCCTCACCAAAATCTTATATTTTCCATGACTTTCAAGTGACTGGGGAGGAGGTGGGGGAGTGGGAGTTGGGGGAGGGGGGGGGGGGGGGAATCAGTGTTTTCAACGACTTCCCTGATCCTTTCGAACTTGACACACCCACATGAGGCAAGACGTACGCTTTGTTTGTTAGGGGAGTACAGAACTTCCCAGACCTCTGAAACTGTCCGAGACAACAGTGATCGGTTGGACAGCGAGGATCGGGGTACCATTCATAAGTGTGCTTCATGGAAAAAAACCCACACACCAAACACCCCTCGAACCTGCTTCCCCCGAAGCAAGGACCCCCTTCACCCATAACGTCCACCCTTTTCATCCCACAACGTCCACCCTTCACCCACAACTGTCCACCCCTTCTCCTACAACTGTCCCCCCTTCATCCTACAACGCCCAAAACCCCCTTCACCCCTACAACTGCCCCCCTTCATCCACAACGTCCACCCCTTCATCCTACAATTTCCCACCCCTCACCCCTACAACACCCCTTCACCCCTAAAACGCCACCCCCTTCATCCCTCAATTTCCCCCCCCTTTCACCCTACAACTGCCCCACCCCTTCATCCCTACAACTTCCACCCCTTCATCCTACAACCCCCCTTCACCCTACAACTGTCCATCCCTTCATCCCACAACGTCCCCCCCCCTTCATCCCTACACTGTCCACCCCCTTCACCCTACAACCCCTTCACCCCTACAACTGCCCCCCCTTCATCCCAAAACGCCCACCCCTTCATCCCTACAACGTCCACCCCTTCACCCCCTACAACGCCACCCCTTCATCCCTAAAAACGTCCACCCTTCATCCCTACAACTGTCCACCCCCATCCCACAACTGCCCCCCCTTCACCCTCAACGTCCATCCCTTCCCCTAAAACGTCCACCCCTTCATCCCTACAACTGCCACCCCTTCATCCCTAAACTGTCCCCCCCTTTCTTTCCACAACTGTCCACCCTTTTCACCCCTACAACTGCCATCCCTTCACCCCTACAACTGTCCCCCCTTCACCCCTACAACTGTCCCCCCCCTTCATCCCTACAACCCCCCTTCATCCCTACAATTTCCATCCTTCATCCCTACAACGTCCACCCCTTCATCCCTCAACTCCATCCCTTCACCCAAAACTGTCCACCCCTTCATCCCTACAACCCCCCCCTTCACCCCTACAACCCCCCTTCACCCCTAAAACTGTCCACCCCTTCATCCCTACAACGCCCCACCCTTCATCCCTACAACGCCCACCCCTTCTCCCACCACTGCCACCCCTTCACCCTACAACTGCCCCCCTTCACCCCCCACTGCCATCCCTTCACCCTACAACTGCCACCCCTTCATCCCACAACCCCCTTCCCTACAACTGTCCACCCCTTCATCCCTACAACTGTCCACCCCCTTCATCCCTACAACTGTCCACCCTTCACCCTACAACTGTCCATCCCTTCACCCTACAACTCCCCCCTTCACCCTACAACGCCCACCCTTTCATCCCAAAAAACTGTCCACCCCTTCACCCACAACTGCCCGCCCTTCTTCCCACAACACCCCTTCATCCAAAACTTCCACCCCTTCATCCTACAATTTCCATCCCTTCATCCCAATAACGTCCACCCCTTTTTTCCCACAACTGCCCCCACCCTTCACCCCTAAACTGTCCACCCCTTCATCCCACAACTGCCCCCCCTTCATCCCTAAAACGTCCACCCCTTCATCCTAAAACTGTCCACCCCTTCACCCCACAACTGTCCCACCCTTACCCCCTTTTAATTATCCCTACAACTGTCCACCCCTTCATCCCTAAAAACACCCCTTCATCCCTAAACTGTCCCCCCCCTTCATCCCTACAACTGTCCACCCCTTCTCCACAACCCCCCTTCATCCTACAATTTCCCCCCCCTTCATCCCTACAACTTCCCCCCCTTCATCCCTAAACTGCACCCCCTCACCCTACAACTGTCCCCCCTTCATCCCTAAAACCCTGTCCACCCCCCTTCACCCCTACAACTGTCCATCCCTTCATCCCTACAACGTCCCCCCCCTTCACCCTACAACTGCCACCCCTTCTCCCTAAAACTGTCCATCCCCTTCACCCCTACAATGCCACCCCCACCCCTCAACTGTCCACCCCTTCATCCAAAAACCTGTCCATCCCTCATCCCTACAACGCCACACCCTTCATCCCACAACGTCCACCCCTTCATCCCTACAACTGTCCCCCCCTTCATCCCTCAACTGTCCACCCCTTCATCCCACAAACTGTCCACCCCTTCCCCAACAACTGTCCCCCCCTTTCACCCTAAAAACGCCCACCCCTTCACCCTAAACTGCCACCCCTTCACCCTACAACACCCCTTCATCCCTACAACGTCCACCCCCTTCATCCCTACAAGTCCATCCCTTCACCCACAACCCCCCTCTCCCTACAACTTTCCATCCCTTTCATCCCTACAACTTCCACCCCTTCATCCCTACAACTGTCCATCCTTATCCCTACAACGTCCACCCCTTCACCCCTACAACGTCCACCCCTCATCCCTACAACTGTCCACCCCTTCATCCCACAACACCCCCTTCACCCCTACAACTTTCCCCCCCCCTTCACCCCTACAACTTCCATCCCTTCATCCCTATAACACCCCTTCACCCTACAACGTCCATCCCTTCACCCCACAACTGCCACCCCTTCACCCCTACAACGTCCCCCCTTTCATCCCTACAACTGCCACCCCTTCCCCCCTAAAACTGTCCACCCCTTCACCCTACAACTTCCCCCCTTCCCTAAAAAACGGTCCCCCCCTTCACCCCCTAAAACTGTCCACCGGGCTCAACACCTTTAAAAACTCACTTTTTGGGTGACATAACATCATCAAGGTAGCAGCATCATTTTGGGAAATTTAACCCTTACCCCCCACGCTCTTAGGCACAATAAACATCATTGTACCTTTTAACTTTTCACGAATTTCTTATGAAAAAAGTTTTTTTGATTTCCAAACAATGTTTGCCCCGTCTGGTGTTTTGGTTTCTGTGCGTAAAAAAGGAGGGGAAAAATCAGCGCCCAAGACCTACCCCTTCCTAAGGGTATGCATGGAGGACGGGTCAACGGGGGAAATTTGGTTACCCCAAAACACTGCATAGGGATCAGGGCATCCCGCTTTTTTAGTCCCTTTGAACCCTAGAAAAGGGCGGGGGCGTACTATCTGTATCACAAAAAGGGGGAGCACCAAAAACTAAGTAAAACCATGTTAATTTATGGGTCAGAGAAAGATAGTTCCCCCGTGGGGCGTACAGTTTTTGGTCAAGGCGGCCACATCATTGGATTGGGCAAAAACGATATTTTAAGAAAGCCGCTGGATGATCCACACAATATTTTTTTGATTTGCCAGAAAATTCGTTAGTATCCTTTTTACTTGTATGCTATCAGACCCAATAGGAAAGGGAAAAAACAGACATGGGGGGGGGGGTGGGGGTGGGGGGTGGGAGTTCGACTTCTAACCTGAGAGTGAAAACCCAAGTTGCTCTACATCTCTAACTTTCTTTAAAAAACTCCACATGTTTTTTGCCTTCTACTGAAAAAACCATTTCTTTTTTCGGGTCTGGAAAAACGGATTATTATTTCTTACAGTGATCATTTTGGTCTTGCCCTTAACTGAATTTTGGTCTTTTTTTCACAAGCTGGGCCCTGCTCCTGCTAACGAGGGTTAACTTCCGTGGGGCAAGTCTTTCGCTAACAGACTTCTGGGGAATACTTTTTATACATCACACTCTCGATAATGAACCGAAAATTTCAACATCACATCATTCTTTTTTCAAGAAATTCTTATCTAAAATCCTGACAATACTCGATGTAAACCCCCAAAGACAGAAAAGGGTTGGGTTCATTGCTATAAAATCATAAATGGATTAATCCTCAATAGACAGGGGGGATTACCAAAACCTATACCACACAAGTTAAAATGGTTTTTGATTTCAAAAACATATTTTGAGCTTACAGAGAAATTATTTTAGTCTACTTTTCAGAAAAAAGGCACAGCCCCTAAAAACGGCTCATAGGGTTTTTAAATCAACCATACTATTCACACTAAAACTAAAAAAGCAAAATACACCAGGTGTGAATTTTTAAGCCTTACTTTCTCCGATTTTTTCTTTAAATAATAATATATTACATTAAGGGGTTGAGGGACAGCGACGAGCCGACACCACTGGACGTAAAATTTCATTTAAAAAAACACTTCAGAACAACATTTGCAGTGTTGCGTTTCTGGCTTTGCGTCGCTTGTGCACTACACGCATTCAGCCCCAAGGCTAGGGTCAGGGGTTTTCCCTTTTGGGTCCATTCCACCATCAGCGGGAATGACAAACTGACAGGGCAGGAAGCCCCTTGATTCATCACCCCCCCACCCCACCCGGGCCCTTTCGCTTTGGTGAATCTCCTCACCCTCTGCATTTAGGTTGGATATGTATAATAAAAAAAAACACTGTCCTCCGTCGTCTTTGCTGCAAAACACCTAAACCCCACACCACACACAGCCCTTTGGGGCCCATGAGTAGAAGAATACTCAAACCACTCATAGCCTAGCTGAGGGTCAAACGTAAGCAATACCCTGAGCTTTTCCATTTGGAACTTTAACGCCCATTTTGGGAAAAAACAACTGTTTTTCTTATAAATATCACTTTTCCCCCAAAACAAAAAATCAATAGGGGTTTTTAAATCCCAAAACCACACACTGGCAGGATAACACTTCAAACAATTCCCTTCTTTTGTTATTCATCAACAGCTGTCTTAATCAACTCATCCAGTGTACAAATCTCCTGGCTTCTTTCCCCCAGCTTCTCCTGTCCATTGAAAGTCAATTACGAAGTTTACATGGGCACTCCCCAAACCCTTATATTAAACTTTAAAACCACTTCGGATACTTTTTCATGTTTTGGATATAATTCAGCGTGACCTAACACTTTTTGATTCTTTCTTACTTGCATTAAACCGTGAAATCAACAGAACCCCGAAACTTTTATGTGAAATGTTACTTTTCCTTTTGAAACATTCTACACCCAAATTTTCAAACACTTTAAAACTTGAAAGGAGGATCAGGCTTTTTCCCTCGGTCATTTCAAGCTTCCTTTTTGGTGCAAAGTTACAACGTTTTGGTTGACACTAAATGCTCTCAACTTTTTAAAATTTTACTGAAAAAAAAAAAAAGATTTAAAAAGAAAAAACTACACTTAATTCACCAAATATGCATGAAATAAATTATGACAGTGAAGTGTTTCCTATGCCTAATCGAAGATGACTTGGCATAGATGATTTTTCGGGCCCCGGAGAAAAGCACAGTTTTTTTTTTTTCCAACTAAATGAAGGAGTCGCGCTGAGGGAAGCAGACAAAAGTAGAACTACAACATTCGGGCCCTTTTGGTTAACATCAACTGCATATGTGAAACACCAACACTTTTTTCAAAATCCAGGAAACTTCAAACAAAAAGCCCCACCCCACCCACAACTCCTCTTCACACCAGTCCCTTTAACCCTTTGACTGCTACCAACCCGGCCTGTCAAAGGGAAAATCTGGAAAAAAACTGATAAAATGGGGGCGGAAATCATCAGGTGATTTCTCTCTCACTTACCAGTGTAGTTTCATTTTTCACATGACCGGGGGATATTTCAGTGTTTCCATGACCAGGTGTATTTCAGTTTTCCAGACCGGGATATTTTTTCGTGTTTCACATGACCAGGTGTATTTTCAGTTTTTTCACATGACCATATAGTTTCTGTTTCACAGACCAGGTATAGTTTCAGTGTTTACATGACCATATAGTTTTCAGTTTTTCCCAAAAACCCGGGTACATTTTCAGTGTTTCACATACCAGGTACAGTTTCAGTGTTCACATGACCAGGTACTTTTTCAGTGTTTCACTTTAACCTGTTTCAAAACAGGAACAGCTTTCACTCGGCCAAACATTTTGTTTTTAAATCACACACACACGCAGTCAGGCCCTTCAAAGGTCAAATCCATACGATCATGCCCTTCAAAGGCAAATCCATACGGGTTCATCCCCTTTAAAAGGTCAAATCCATACTGACATGCCCTTCAAGGTCAAACCCATACTGCAGTCAGTGCCCTTAAAAGGTCAAACCCATACTGCACATGCCCTTCAAAGGTCAAACCCATACTGCAGTCATGCCCTCAAAGGTCAAACCCCTACTGCATCAACCCCTTCAAAGGTCAAATCCATACGCAGTCAAGCCTTCAAGGCAAACCCATACTGCAGTCAGACCCCTTCAAAGGTCAAACCCAACTGCAGTCAGTCCCTTTAAAAGGGTCAAACCCATACTGCAGTCATGCCCTTAAAAGGTCAAATCCAATGAGTCAAGGCCCTCAAAGGTCAAACCATACAAAACATAATGCATACTGATCCGCGTCGCAAGTTGCGCAGTCAAGGGAGTCAATCATTTTTAAACCAACCTCCTAAACTCACCGGGCACCCAAACTGACGCACCAGTCACTGCTTGGCTTTTACCCTGAACTAAAACCTTTCCCCTCTTCTATGGGAATCTAACTGTCTTTTACTGCATCAGTTCACCCCAAGACATCACTTTGGGTGACCTGCTTTTCGATTTTTGAGTCAGTCCTGATCTGTCAGGGTTTTTCAGTGCAGAGGCTGCGGTTTTTCTTTTTTCACACGGGTCTCTTCCCCCCAACCCCCCTGGCGACCCCATGTCAGATGCCTTTCTGGGGTGCGCTCGGGTTCCCTTCCTGCAGAGGGGCCCGAAAACCGTTTCTGTGCAGGGCAAACGGTTCCCCCGACTCACGCCGGGCTCGGGTATAAATTGCTGGACCACACGAGCTTCACGATTCTGTCCGGGGTAGTTCATCTGCAAAACCCACCCAGCCCATGAAAACTCTCCTCCCCCAACTCCCTCACTCTGGAAGAAGGGAGGGCTCACTTGGCGGGAATTTCATCTCCATCCAGACTACATCCACTGCATTATTTTTTACGCCCCTCCCAACGGGTGGCTTCGGGAAACGGCGATTTGCTCCAATGAGACATTTACTCCTTCCCGCATTTCCTGGTTTGGGGGAGGAGGCGAGGGGACGTTTTTCTTAGCACGCCAGTTTTTTCCCCCGCTGTTCACACCCTAAACTTCACCCCTTTGGGAATCTTCTTTCTGCCACGGGCCCAACACCCCTTGTCTCTTTCCCTTTTGAACGCTTCCTCAGCGGGGCCTGCTGGCACACACGCATGCTCTCCCCCAAAAAGGGGGGTTCCCGGGGGAAGAACTCGCACACGGGAATAACAGTGAACGGGAAATTTTCTTGAAAAATGTTTTCTGCCATCCCAGATCATGACAGTGCTCCTTTGATTCCTCCGAACACCCCTGCATACTCCCTGAACGTCTGCTGGGGCAAAGTCACTCTGGGGGCAAGTCACATTGTCTTACAGTAAAAACTGTCCATCACAACCCTTTGTCACACCGCACTGACTTTACGAACCTACCTGGATGACCCCTTCGTAGGCTACCCCTGTTTTGCCTGTACTGGGGTCGGAACTTCATTGGAAGTACAAACAATCATCTCCCTTCCGGGGGTTAAAAAGGGTTGAACCCTTTCTCCCAAAGGGTTTCCTCTTCAGACCCTCGCTAAAGGGTACATCTGTGTGGCTTGTCCCTAACGGGTTTTCCCATTCGGGATTCTCTTGTCGGGGGGTGAGGTTGGGACGTATCCTGTACAGGATTACCACCGCCAAATCTCCATGTTCCAAGACGACCTTTTTTTCCCCCCAGGGCTTGCTGAAGCGGGCGCCATCTTGTTTGGGACCCTTTTTTCTGTAACCTGTGGCGCGGGTTTTTGGCTCCCCCCCTGCCAGTTTCCCCCGGGCGGCATTTTTCGGGGCGGGAATCTGGTGGGGTTTTCACATAAACCTTGTTTTCATTGTCGAGGCCTTCGCATCAGGCACCGGGTGTGGCCAGCCCAGCCGGGCCCCAACCCCTCTTTCCTCTGGCGCTGGTTCCCCCTTCCTCTCAAACCCCTGCTGCAGGATCCCAACCTGGTTACCTGTGCTTGATGTGTACGAGTAAAAGCTGGATCATTTCCTTCAGATATTTTTTTAAACTTTAGTCTGGTCTTTTCCCTCAGATGCCTCACCTCTGCGCTTTTTGGGTAACTCGTCCACTTGTGTTGCCTCCCCAACGGTCATTTTCTTCCTGCACATTTACACCTACATTTTGATCATTGTCCTCGGCATTTCACACTCACAGTTGGCTGATTTTCGGGGGTTAAAATGTACACCTACAGCTGGACACTGTTGCACATTTTGTGTGGGGGCACTCACTAAACCGCAATCCCCATTTCTTTTTTGTACTGAAAAGTCACATCCCCCCTTTGTCCGGTCTTTTTTCCCGAGCAGAAAACAGCGAACGACATCCTTTAAACCCTTTCATTCCGAGGTCTGCCTTTTCCCTTTTTGTAAAGTCACTGTGGTGTCGGACCGCTTTTTCTGCCTCCACTAGCTCACTTTGTCTCTCAAGCCGCTAATGACTTTGATTGTCTCGCTCTTTTTGCTGTTGTTTCCTCTTCATTTTTTTGGCACTTCCGCTTCGGCTCGAAATCCCCTCACTCGCAAATATTTCTTTTTTTCCCATTTAATGATGCTGAGCGAGACGCAGGTTTTGTTCATTTTGATGAATGGTCATGATTGTGTTCACTGGGGGTTGAAATCTGTCACCCGGGGCATTACGCACACCGGTTTTGTCCTCTTCGGAGCAGAGATTGAAGTCTCAGCATCATGTTTAACGGTGACCAGGTACCTCACTTCGGGAGGAGCAACTTGCGGAGACTCTTCTTTGTGCCTTTTTTTGAGAAACCCAAGCACAGGACCACCGTCATCCAAACAGCTTCTTCTTTTTCGTCTTTACTGCACTCTCTTCTTCTGCTTTAATTTTCTCTGCTGATTTTCCCCGGGGTTGACACATCGTACGCTTCTTCACAGTCGCTACCTGCGACTACCAATAGAACCTCCTCCATGTAGGCTATCGTCCAGGAAGGGTGGCATCCTGGTTGAAGGTTACACCCCGGGCCTGGATGCGACCCCCTTTTTTGGCCAGCTGTTGGACACCTCACTGCCCCTCCCTCTTCACTTCTTCCTTCCACACCGCGAAGGATACCTGGCAACTGATTTCTTCTTTAACAAATGTGTGCATCTTCACGGGTTAGGGTATTTTTTTTGTATTTCATGCTGTTGTGTGTTTTGAGGTGTAACCCCTCAACACGCTCACTCCCTCTTTTAACTTTCTGTTCCGACACCGACGACCCCTAACCTTACCGCACCCCCCCCTTTCCCTTCTTTCACGGGTTTCGAATCGGGACCTCCATGCCCTGTCTTCATTTTTTCCTAACATTTTTGAAATTTCAGTACCGGGTCTGAAAATGAAATCAAATGCTCACAAAAATTGCACATTCACATTTCTTTCTCTAGACAGTTCCTTTGGCCTCTCACAAATTCCTAGAAAAGTCGCGCCCAGCGGGGCACACAGTAAAGGGTCCTCAACGTTTTCCACAGGAAGCACCTCTGACCAACATCGCTGTGGCTCTTTTTCGTTTTTCCCCCTCTTCCCCACAGGTCACATGTTGGGTGGGGAAACACTTGCCATTTTGTTGTCGGGGGCACTCCAGGGTTTGCACGCACGCCCTTTCCATTTCTAAAAACCCCCGTTTTTTTGTAACTCTTCCGGGTTTAAAGCCGACACTTCAGCCAAACAGTCTGCCCCTCAAACCCCTCTTTGCCCTCCGATATGTTTTGTGACCTTTGCCACCGGTACCCAACAGAATCCTGCTTTGAACTGCTATGTTCCCCTTGATTTTCCCCTGGACCCCCCCAAATCCAAAACGACCTCGATAAGGGAGTTCTAACCTTTGGACAAAGCGCTGCAAAGACGTCGGGTAAAAGGGTTTTTGTCTATTTTCGGGGTTTGTGACAAGCCACCCTTTGGATCCAAGCTTTTTTGGGGCCACTGCACCGCAGTGAAGGCGGAACCAAGCTTGTTTGGCCCACTGCGACCGCAGTGAAGGGGGAACCAAAGGCTAGCATTCTCCGAGCTCTCGCAGAAAAAACTTCTTTCCCACGTCTTCGTCACCCCGGGCCCCGTGGGCTGACTGCCCGAAGGCGAGTTCTCTTCGAAGGGGGCTCTTCCTGACCCGCCGCCCCTAGAGCCGGGCCCAGAGACGAGCTTGGCTCGGGAAAGGAAGCTTTGCCTCGCTTCCGCTTGACGGGTTTGCCTGGCTTATGTGAAACCTGCAGCTGACCCGCTGCTCCTGAGCTGTCTTTCATTGGGGCCAGGGGCTTTTTCCCCGCTCCTTTCCCAAAAACACGGGGGGACTTAATGAGATGGCAGCGTCCACCTGCCTACTTTGGTCTTTTTTTGGTGCGTCTTTTCTCCCCCCACCGTGGGTCTTTCCCGCACCAGTGACTCGTTTTTTTTTCGGGCACTGTGCTGATGCCAAGTTCCCCTCCCAAGTCTGCCCCTGCCTGAAGCACCGCCCCCTGACCACGTCCACAAGCTTGACCCCTCCCACCTGTTCTTGTCTACAAGTCTTGTCTGCTTCCAGGGGAACCACTAGAGTCTGTGGGGAAAATACCCCCCGCCGTGCCCATCCGGGTCGCTGTCCGACTTGTCCACCAACACACAACCTCCGCCCAGCAACTTTTTTAACATACCGCCCACATGCTGTTTGCTACACCCGGTAGCACTTCACCTTTCATGATGGGCCCATCAGACACCTCACTGGAAAACCCCGGCACTAGCCGCACAGCTCTTGTTAGCCTTGTCTGCTGTGCTTTAGCACATGTGAAACAATGCTGAGCAGTTTTTCCCTTGCACAGCTCTTGTTCACCTTTTCTGCTGTCTTTAGCCTATGTGAAAAAGATGCTGAGCATTTTTCCCCTTTTACACTTTTTTGGCTTCCTTTGGAATCTGGACAGTCTTGCTTGCTTCTCCGGGGCTTGCACCAGCCACACCCGCAGACGATCTTCCCCGTGTTGATCTTGATGCCGAGGGGCCCACTCGACTTCCCCAGCATATGGCTTGGCGAGGGTACCCATCACTCCGGACAGATAAGGAATGTGCGAACGTTGTGTGTGTGTGTGTGTGTGTGTGTGTGTGTGTGTGTGTGTGTGGGTGGTGTGGGGTGGGGGTGCCACTGAGACTACAGTCTAAAGGAAAAACCATGGAAAGGGGTATAATGCAGAAAACCCCTGTCTGCGGGGATTATGGTCCACTGGGTTTTTTTTCCCCCCTTTCCCCCTTCCCACCCCACTGCCTTTTTCCTTGCAGAGAAAAAATAGCATTTAGGGGTTAAGAAAAAGGGAAAATTTTTTATAGCCCCCCGACCGCAAAGGGAAAAACGGGGGGTTAAAAAAAAGAGAAAGCTGACTAAAGGGGAGGGGTTGATTAGGGGGAAAGAAGAAGGAAAGAGGAAAAAGAGAGAGAAGAGAGAGAGAAGAGAGAGAGAAGAGAGGAAGAGAAAAAGGAAGAGAGGGGAGAGGGAGAGAGGGAAGAGGTGTGTGTGGGGTTTTGGTGTTGGTGTTTTTGTTGGTTTTGTGTTTTTGTTGGTTTTTGTGGTGTGTTTTTTTTTGTTTGGGGGGGCTTTTGTTAACAAATTTTAAATGGAGGGGGAAAATTCTTGTGTGGTTTATTTTGGGGGAGTTTTGTGGGGAAGAAAAATTGGAAAACCCTTTTTAAAAATTTTTGGGGTTTGGGGTGGGGGGGGCCCCCTGCTTAATTAAAAAAAAACATTTAAAAACAAAAATTTTTGTACAAAAAACACTTTAAAACCCCGCAAAAATTTTTTCTGTACAAAAAAAAAAGGGGTTTTTGACCCCAAAAAAAAAAATACTTTAAAAAAAAAAAAAAGAAACAAGCAAAAAATTAAAAAAATTTTGTTTTAGTTTTTTTAGGAAAAACAAAACCCCCCCCCCCGGGGGGGGGGGTGCCAAAGCTTTGCATCCCCGGGCTTTAAGCTTGGGTTTTTTTTTTTAAATGGCAAAATCCTCACTAAAACCCTTGGGGTTTAAAGGCGTTTTTGGGCATAAAAGTTTTTTAAAAGCGGGAAGTGGATAGGGAGATTTTGGGGGAAAATCAAAAAAAAATCCCCAAAAAGGGGATTTGGGGCCCCAGGGGTTTCCCCAAACCCAAAAAGAAAAAAAAAAAAAAATTTTTTAAAAAGAAACTTGGGGATTTTAAAAAATCAAAAACAAACCGCTGAAAAAAGGGAATTTTTATTGAAAAAAAGGGAAAGACTTTAAAAAAGGAAGTTTGGGGGGCCCCCCAAAAAAGGGGGAAAAAACCCAAAAAACCCCGGGAAGTTTTGGGAAAAATTTTTGGGAAATTTAACACGCACAAAACAGGGGGAAAAGTTTTTTTGGAAAAAAAAAAGCTTGTTACGGGAAAAAAGGGGGGGGGGGGGCCAAGGGGGCGGGGGAAAATAAAAGGGGCTTCCCAAAAACCCCTGGTCGAAAGGAGCGAAAAATAACAAATCTTTTTGGGAATAAATGAAAAGGCTTTTAAAAAAACCCAATTTCCGCCAATGTTGGTTTTTGGGGGTTTTTTTACTGGAGGGGCCCCCCCCCGGAAAAAAATTAAACCAACCCCAAAGGGGGAACACCAGGGGCCTTTTTTGAACTTTTTAAAATGTATTTGCAAAAATTTTTGGGGAAAATGGGAAACAACCCCAAACAATGTTATTTGGCCCCACTTTTTTAAGGCAACTTTTTTTTTCCCCCTTTTTTTGCGAAAAACCGAATTTTTGGGGACATGGTATAGAAGCCTTGGGGGGGGGGTTTTTAAATTTTTGTAAAAATTTAAAACGGAAGGGAAAAGGAAAAAACCCCGGGAAAAAACCTCAAAAAACTTCAAAAACTTTTTGGGGGCAAGAACCTCAAAAACAACCCTGTAGACCCCGGTGGGTAAAAAATTTTTTTCCCCCCAAAAACCCAACCCAAAAACCCCTTTTAACCGGGCCCCCCCAAACCCCCCCCCCCACCTTTCCCTGGGGGACAAAAAGACTTTCAAACTTACAAGGGGGGCCCCGGGCCAGTTTTTTTTTTTAAACCCACCAAACAAACAGGGGATAGACGGCAACCCCCAAAGGGTTACTTTTCAAAAACCCCTTAAACCCCAACAAGAAACCCCTTTCCCTAAATATTAAAAAACCAATTCGGGACCCCCACCCAGGGGCCCCGAAATGGGACCCGGTGCCCCTAAAGGGCCCAAATAAAACCCGGGAAACCCTTCGCCCCCCCCAACCCTCCCCAGAAAGGGGGGGGGGGGCGGGGGGGGGCCAACCCCCCCTTTTTGCCCCCGGGGGGGGGGGGGGGAAGGGTAATTTTAAAAATGGGAAAAAGAATTTTAAAATTTTAGGGAAATTTAACCCCCCCAATTTCCCCGGCCCCCCTACGGGCCCCAAAAAGGGGGGCCCCTAAAAAACCCAAAACCCCCACCCAAAAGGGGCAACCCCGGCCCCCCCCCGGACCCCGGGGGGCCGGGGCCCGGGACGGGCGCCCGGCCCCCTTAAAGGGCCCCCCCCTCCCCCCCAAAACCCCTTTTCCCCCCCGCCGCCGGCTAAGGGGCAGCGACAAGCCCCAGGGGGGATCGCCCCAAGGGGCGGGAAACCCCCCTCCTAGGGCCCGCCCCCTACAAACCCCCCCAACCCCACCAGGGCCGGTACCCACGGTGGGACCACACCACTAAAACGGGATTGGTAAAGCCCACCCCCGCGTTAGGGTCCCCCGTTGGGGAAACCCCCAAAAACAACCCCCACGGGTGACCCCCCCAGCGGTCCTGGCCCCCAGAGAACCCCAGGGGTAAAGGGGGGGGGGGGGGGGACCCTTAAATTGATTTTCCCCCCGGGGGAAAACCCCCGTCACCCCCAACCAGAATTAAAAGGGGGCCCAAACACCCCCCTCAACCCCCCCCAAATAAATCCCGGTGCACCCCCCACTGGCCCCCCAAATTTGAAACCTTCAAACCCGAAAACCGCCCCACGGGAACCCCCCCAAGGGAACCCCTTTCCCCAAAACCGGCAACGGGCTTTCCCTCACCTTCCCCCCCACAACGCGGGGGTCTTGGCCCCCCCCCCAAAACAACCCCTTTAAAAAAACCCACAACAAATAACCACCCCATTTCCCGCAACGGCCAAGGGGGCCCAAAAACGCCAAACCCCAACCAAAGGGCCCACCAGCCCCCCCGGGGGCCGGCACACAACCCCAACACTTTTCCCCGATCCCTGGCCGCAACCAACGCATTTTAGGACCACGGGAAACCCCAAAACTCCCCCCCCCATTCCGCTTCGGCCCCCCCCCCTTTTTTCCCCCCCCCCTTTCCCGCCTTCCCCTCCCCCGCCCCCCCAAAAAACCTTTTGGGCCTCAAAAACCCCCCAAATTCCCCCAACCACGGACGAAACCGGGGCAACGCCTTTCCCCCACCTCCCCTTTAGAACCCCCAAAATACCCGGGGCCAAAAGAAAACCCCTTTTCCCCTTCCCTCCCTTCAAAAAGTAAAAGGGGGGGGAAAAAAAAATTTTCTTATTCCCCCCCCCTCCCCCCAACCCCCCCAAACCCCAATTCCCCCAAAGCAGCCGCCACCCTCCAAAAAAGAAACCCCCTCTTTTCTTAACCCAAAAATCCCAAACCTTGGGCCTGATTTCAACGGGCCCGAACACACCCCCCGCCAATTTTAATAATTTAAAAACCAAAAAACCCTTTTTTTTGACGGGAACTACCTCTACCATAAAAATCCATCCCCCCACCATTGCCCCGTTCTTTTTGAACCCCACCTTCCAAACCCAAATTTTTAAACTATAAACCCAAACTTAACCCCTTTTCCCTTCTGCTTCCCGCCTTCGAGGGCCCTTCCAGGGTTCATTCGGTCTATAATAAAATTTTAGAGGGTGTCGAAGCACCCCCATCCAGTGTAAAATCCCCCCCCTTTTGCTCCTTTTCTCCGCCTGCTACTCCAACCCTTCTTATGCACAGGTAAAGGGAATCTTTCCCCCTCTTTCCCTTTTTCCTCCCCTTCTCCCCCCTTTACCAAACAAAATCCCCCCGAATTGTCCCTTTCCCACACGCCACCGAAACAAGACTCACCGATGCCCACCCTGGATCCCCCCCTAACCCCCTCTGACCCCACGCCCACCTTCCGGCGGGCCCCAAAAACAAATTGCTGACCCCTCGGGCCAGTTTTTCTTTTTTTCCCCCACCTGGGACCCTAGGTGGGGCACCGGCCCGCTGGGCCAACTTTCCCTTTTAACCCGAACTCCAGTTCGCAGGGCCTGCCTCAGGGGAAAAAAAGCTCTTGGCCTTTTTCTTTTGTCAGGCACAACTGGAAACCCGAAGTCCTGCCTTTCTGCCATAAAAAAAAGGGGGAAAATGCTCCTTTTTTCGGGTTTCCAATGCCCTGGGGAAAATCTTTGGCCCCTTTTAACATTTTTTTGCAGCCGGGCTCCAAATTTACTCCACGCCTTTGGGGGCCCCCAAAAACCCCACCCCCACCTTTCCAGGCCGCCGCCCAACCGGGGAACCCCTTTCAACCCCCCCAGCCTTTCCCCAAGGTTCACCGGTCCCTTGAAATTTTAAATTGGGGAAGGGGCAAAAGCAAACCCCCCACCCTTTACTTTTGCTTCCCCCCGGCCCCTCCCCGGCTTTACTGCCCCCCCCAAGCCTTTCTTAAAAGGGACACTGCCAAGGGTCTCCTCCCTTTTCAATTTCCACAGGCTTCCCAAAGGGGTTTTAGCCAAAAAAAAACCCTTCCTTGGGGTAATAACCTCTCCCCCACCAACAAACCTTGACTCGCCCCATCTGGGCCGTCTCTCCTGTTGTTTTTTTACACCCTGGGGTCTTACCCACCTTCCCCTAATCCATTCCGGCCCCTTACTTTCCCTCCGCGGGGGTTTCTCCTCAAAAATTTCGCCCAACTCCAACCACTTGGGGGGGCCCCCACTCCCCCAACAAAACTCCCCTTTCCTACACTCCCTTTTTTTTTTCGTTTAAAAAAAACCCGGTGACTCCCTTCATCTTTCCTTCGGTTCTAACCCACCTTTTTTTGGCCTCTTGCTCTCCTTTCGTTTCATTTTCCCTCTGTTCTCGCTTTTTTTCTCCCTCCTCCCCATCTTTGGCCCTTTGCTAAAAAACATCCGTGATTTGCAAATTTTTCGGGGAAACTTCCCCCAACTGAACCCGGGGGGAAACCCCGGGCGTTCTTTAAAACGATCCTTTCAAAACCCCTTTTTCCCCGCCCCTTTCCCACACCAAGGGGAAAAAAAGCTTTTTTTTAGATTGGGCAAAACCCCAAGCTCCCCGATGTTTTAACCCCCGGAGGGCCCGAACTAGCCAAAGGGCGAAACGCTCACGACATATTTCCCAAAGTCCCCCCAAACCATACTCTTCCACCCCCTTTCTCACAAACCAACGGGGCCTACCCGCTCCATTTTCCTCTGGGGCCCCCCAAATGGCGTAAACCCCGTCCGTTCCCCTAAAGGGTCAAGTCACGCCTTCCTTCCCTCTAAAGGAAACCCTTCACAGGCCTGCCCAAAATTTTTAATCCTTTGCCCTTGTCAAAATCACCACCCCCTTTAAAAAACTCCCTGTTTAACTCCCTCCCGCCAGAAACCACCCTTCAAAACCCCCTGTACCCTCCCCTTCAACTTTCCCGTTACCTAAACCCCCTTTTCCCATCCCCCTCCCCCAACTCCCCGAGCAAACTTTTTCCTCCAACTTCCCCCACTCAAAATTTTCCCCCTCCTACACCCTTTTTTTTAACTTCCCCCACCCAATCCCCTGCCAAGGGCCCCCCCTTTTATTTTCCGCCCCCTTCTCCCCCTCCGGGTAACCCGTTCCTCCACTTTCCCCCCCCACCCTGCTTTAAAACCGGGCCCCCAAACCACCTCCCTTCAACTTCAAACCCCCCAGAAACCCCGGTCCCCCCTTCCCCCAATTTCAAATTTGTAAGCCCCGCCCCCTACCAAACCCCCCACCGGCACAAAACCCTTGTTTTTATCCCTAGGGGCCTTATTTTCACACCTACCTGCGGGGCTCTTTTTTAACAAAGGGGACCCACCCCACGACACCCCCAAAAATACGACTGAGGCCCTACCCACAAACCCCTTTCCCCTAAGCAAAACCCCCCCAATACCACATTTTGACAGAAAAAGATAACCCCCCAACTTTAACTTAAACTTACCAAATCTCCCCCCAAAAACCCCTGTTCGGGGGACCCAACACGGACCCGGGTTTTCCCCCTCCCTTGGGAGGGGGCACCCTTCCCTACTCGGCACCCTCCCCCGGGGAGCCCACCCCCCATCCAACCTTCACCCCACAACAAATGACCCAGCCCCAAAGGGGGCCCCCTGACCCCGGGGCCCCGACATCCCCCGGTACCGCCCTAACCCCCGGGGGCGAGCAAACCCCGTTCTCCCCGGCGGGACCCCACCCACTCCGGATAAACCCTGCCCCAACGCCCGTCCCTTTGGCCCCCACCAACCCGCAAATCAAACTCACCCCCCACCCCTAATTTTAGTCACTCTCCCCCCTGGGGGCGGCCAAACCCTTCCCCAACACAGTCCCCCCCTCAAGGGGCTGAAGGGAAAAACCCTTAGCCCCCCCCAGGGTAGGACCCCCCACCCCCCCCTTTCCGACGTAACACCGGGCAAACCCCCCCACCCCCCAGCAAGCCCACCCAGAACCCCCGGTTCCCCCCTTACCAAAGCAAAGGGAACCGCGCCCACCCCCCACCCCACCAACCCCCTGGGGCCCCCCCAAAACGACATAAACAACTTTACAACCCGCACCTTTAAATTTTTAAAACCCCAAAAACCCCCCCACCCTCCCCGGGATCACCAACAGAACCCACCCACGCCCAAACCCCCCCCCCCGACCCAGAACCCCCCAATACAAAACCCAGCAAATTTACTCGACCTAGGGCGCGGGCCCGCACACGGGGGCAAAAATGGGGCAAAAAACCCAAGGGACCCCAAAAAAAACGCCCCCCAAACCCCTTTAACCCACCCTCTCTTTACCCCACACATCCCCGGTACCCCCAAAAGGGGGCACGCCGACCCAAAAACTGTTTCTGGCCACAAAAGTCCCCAAAAAACCCCGACCAAAACCCCCCCCAAAACCCCAAAGCCCCCCCTTTTCAAAATGAAACCGGCCCCCAAAATTAAAACCCTTTTTACGTCCGGGGCCCTCCAATGACCCCAAAAAATGTCCCCATTTCCCCCGGGCCCCCAGGTACCCTTTCCCCAACCCCGCCCCACCCCCGGGGGGCCCCCCACTACCCTCCACATACCCCTCCCCCCTTCCTGTACCCAAAATCCCCCCAAGGAACCCAACCCCCCGCCGCCCTGACTCCCCTTTTGTTCCCGCCGGAAACCTGGCGCAAAACCCCACACCCCCCTCTCCGAAATTGGGGTGAAAAACCCTTTCCTTGGGCCCCGCCCACGATTGGGGAAGGCTTTTCAAGGGTTAAAGGGGCCCCAACAGGTAAGGGGAAAGGGGGGCCCCGAGAATCCCGGGGAAACCCCCAGAAAGAGGGCGCCCCAAACCCCCGGCCCTTTCCCGAAACCGGGGGAACCACACATTCGGGCAACTGCTGAAGTGCTGCCAACAAGCCACGAACCCGGCACAGGCCAAGGGCACACCAGACCCGACGAGGACCTGGCACTGACTATGCCCGAATACCAGCTCGCTAACGGCCTGCCGCCGCAACTACAAGGCGCGTCCACTCCGACGAACACCAGGGACCGAAGTGAAGCAAACCCAACGCATTCCGACCTGGTCGGAACCAAGCGAACTCTACTCCCCAAACAAAACAGCGATTGGTCAGAGCAGTGTATCCCTCCGCAGAGCTGACACCCGGACCAACGGACTAGTTGTTGCTCTGTGCAACCAAAACGACAATTTACCACAACAACTCACAGACTTGACACCGACAACAGCCGATATCCTGCCCCGCCTTCTCTGGTGTAGAACCAAAGTAACAAAAGGGTAACAAGGGGGAAATGGAACCAACCCCCCGCTTCCATCCCTTCAACAATGAAGATTGGAATTTAAAAATATTTTATGTCTTTTTTCCCCCAGCCCCCTACCTAGCCTAACCTTCCACCTTAACCAAGACCCCCAATCTTACACACGCCGCTCGCACACACACATACACACATATGCACACGCTCTCTATTTCTAAATTTAAACCCATTACTCCAAACCTATGGATGGCTGATTTACTACCGCCGATCGGTGACATCCATCTTCAGGGAAGGTGCAGCTATGTGTAACGTGGCATCCATCCCAAACGGCCAAACGGGCCTTCTTTTTCCCGAAAGTTAGTGATGGAAATGTACGTGTGTGCAGATTTTGGGGCCTTTGCGTTCACACCGGAACCTTGGTTTATAGTCTCATTAAAAGGACGGGGTGGGAATGGAGTCAGAGCCAATGTTAACTGCAAGGGAAAAATCCACCTGTCCCGAAATTCGAACCCGAAAACCCCCAGGATCATGAGTCCAGCGCTCTACCAACTGAGCTATTCCGGCCCCCTGTGTGTTAAGCCTGACTAATACATCAACTTTGTTCTCTTACGCAATAACACCATGACTTCCCCCGCCCTGGACGGACTACAACCTTGTCGTCGGCAGGGGTGCTTTGTAGGACCAGGAGACTGAACAGGTCAGAGTAAAATTAGTCCTTTTATGCACCATCTGCTTGACAAGTTGGGGAGCACACCACACTGACATTAGTAAAAAGCATGACATCTTTCTGGTTTCTCAGTGGAGGCGCATAGTGATGATGTCGTCAGAATGACCTGCTGGTAGGTTTTCAAGCTTGGAAGCAATGGAGTTTCTGACCGTAAGACCCACGCCTGAACAGCGTCTCTCTGTTGCTGGTTTGTCTGACATGTCAACATTCAGTTTGGACAGTTCATGAGTGACAAGTGTGCAGCGACATTCTGGACGACTGCTGTAGACTACATCAAGCATGGTTCTGATGTTTCAGCAAGCGAGTTTCAGTGCTTTCACACATTGGTAGGTTGGAAGCTTGCTTTAATGATGTTGTTTCAGTCCCTTTGAAAAGATGCCCGTTGGCCGTGGGCAGCCAGCTGGGAAGGTAGAGGAAACGGGCTTTGCTTAGGCCCACCTTTTGTAGGCCCCTCTCCATGTGGAGCAGGCAGTGCTGCCCTTGAAAACGACGGCTTGGTCATTCAGAACATGCCAAATGACGTTGTCGTCCCCATGTCAACATCAGATGACTATGATTTATATCCTAAACTGCCATCGTGCAGCATTGAGACTGTTGCTTCCGGTATCATCTTCCACCCGCCATTTCCGCCCCATTCTGACTGCTACGGGACTTGGAATGGTTGCTGGTTGTGAATGTGGGCATGTCATTTGAACCTGCACAGTGACAGTGAAGATTTTAATGACAGTGAAGATTTTAATCTAGGTGGAGTGCAGAGTGCGCTGAACTGGCCATCCTTTACAATTACACCAGGTTCACTTACCATGGCCCAGCAAGCTGGGACGATGACAGTGAGGTCCTCGAGTCGTAGGTTTTTACATCAGTATCCTTCTCCCAGATGAACTGTCTGGCAAAGCTAACGAGCTCCATCTACCTGGGTGTGAGATCAGAGTTGTCCTTCTCCTAGGTTGGTTGAGGCTATCAAGCCCACCCTGCCCAGCCAGTTATACTGCCAGACACGATAGTAACAACAAAAGACTAGATCTTGGTGAAACAAACTGGAACCTTTTGATTAAATCCCTGATGAAAGCTGATGCACTGAGCAGTCACATCCAAACTGTCTTCAAAATCTGCACCCAAGATGAGTTCACTAACTGTGGCGCACCGTGGAGAATTGGCCAGTCTTTGACGCGATTAATGTGTTTGTGAAAGAAGCTCAACGCCTTCTTTAAAGACTACACCTGGCCAGGGCAAGTGCACCGGACGTCATCAGCACTCACATCATAAAAGAGCTGTCCACTGAGGTGCACCGGTCTTATTCCCTTTCAACCAGTCATCCACCCATTACAGCCAAGCACCATCAGACCAGAGGGATCCCTCATTTCTCACATATTACAAAAGGAGAACACACCAACCCTGCAAATTACCAACCACAGTTACAAATGTTCATTACCAGCAAGATGCTGGAACATCGTAGTGAGCTCTATTTAATAGTACACTTGTCTTGAAGTTGAACATCCTGTTTCCCAAGCAGCACGGCTTCCATGCACAAAAGTCTTAAAACAAAAGTCTTAAGAGACAACCGTTGAGCTCATATGAAAATAGGAAAGCAGGAAGCTGCATCCTCACGACTACATCCTGCACTAAAGTGTATGATAAAGCAGACCATCACCTCCTACCCCGCATCCAGAGTGAACCAATGGACTGCTGGATTTTTTACCCACAGATGTCGTCACTGACAGGATCCGATCAGTTTTTGTCAGCTGAGCTGTGCTAAGTCACAGTTTGTTTAACTGCAATACCTAAAACTAGTAAAAGACTTGTTAAACAATCTTGTCTTTAAAAAAAAAAAACAACAGGCTCTTCACTGGTAACACAGTAACAGGGGAGATAATGTTGCTTATTAGCCCAGCCGACCGCAAAGGGCCACATCAGGGCTGTAACACAGTAACAAACTGTCACAGTCGAAAGAGGAATAAGTTTCGATGTCAACAGACCTCCCATGTCTCCAGGAAGGAGACTAGAAATGGAACATGATCTTCCATCTGAAGGAATGCTACCTGCTGTTGGTCGTGAGTGGAAGGTCAATTCACTATCCATACCAGCCACATGACAATGCTCTTTGTACTGCACAAACATAACTCTTTGAATCACTGAGTGATTGTTTCAAGTACAGCTCTTACAGAAATTCAAAAAAGCCTGAAAAGGATTATCATCTCTTTAAAAAATCTGTTTACTGTTTGATGTTTGACAACAAATGATGAAACTTTGGGTTGGTGTTAAAATTTTGTAGACTTTGTACTCACGACATAATTTTCGTACCATATGGTTTACTTTACTTTGTCGTTTTGATTATAATATGGCTTGAGGTAAACACAATAACAGTAGAATATATTTATAATTATTACAACGATGTGGATAGAATGAACTGGGGATAGGGTGAGGAGGGAGGAAGTTGTTTTCCCATCTTCAAAGGCACCTGAAGTCACTTCCACATCAAGACAGAACTTGACAATGTCTGAGGGCGATGGCAATCTCAATGGCTCATTTATATCGATTTGTTCTCTCTATGTGGGCTGCTTTAGGACAAGAAGAAAGCCACAAAAGATTAACGTGTTGTAGGTAGAAATTTATACTAATAGTTAGTCAGTGTGAGTTAGCAGCAGTCAGACAAAAGCACAGGCAGTGAGTAAGACAATGATGCACTATGCTGTGGAGTTAACATTGTCTGTGCGACACACTCAACAAAACTAGTTCCCTACTCAGCTGATTTTCTGCAGTAGGACAATGAACAGCTTTACATATATTATATGTGCAGTTCATTGAGCACTCTGCATGTTTGAACTCATAAATACTCAGGTGACTGTTTTCAAAATTGAATCAGCACCAGTAAAAATAACAACAACAACAACAAAAAACAAGTGCATTTCAGAAAGGAACTAAAGCCATATAGGTTATCCGCTCTTGATTCTGGAAGTGATTCCGTCTGGACAATTGCAAACAATTTGGAAAAGATAATTGTTTGCCTGGATAGATCGCACATCTATGTGTCTAACCTGTTGACACTACTTCATTCAAATGTTGTGGAAAAGCCTGACTGATAATAAGAAGACTGGCTCATAGCATGAAGCATCATAAGTAACTCTGTGTGCTGGTGCTATAATGGCAGAGTCTGTATATAAATCTTGGTAATGTCCTAGTTCAAGATCCGTCTTTGTGTTGATCTCACTGCTGACTGATGCACGCTGCGATTCTGTCTGTGGAAGCATCAATCAATTCGCCTGTGACAGCATCAATCAATGAACTTCAAAGCAGTGACACTGCACTTGGACTATATCTTAACTAGAAATGGTAGAACCCCAAATTCTGTGGCAATGTAAAGAAATAAAAACAAAAAAGGAAGAAAATCTATTAATTTTTTTTTTACCTGCTCCTTTCATCCATTCTACTGTGCCTGCTACCCTGTGCCCATGTCCCTCTCAACTTCCGTCTAAACCTAGTTTAACATCACCTACTCAAGTTTTCTTCTGTTTGGTTGAACCTCCCACTCAACCCAACCCCAGTGTCAAATTTATAAAATGCAAATTCATCAAAACTGACAGCGGTTGTTTAAAGAAAGCAGGACTGAGAAAGAACACTTCCTACTGATTTCAGTGTGTGTGTGTGTGTGTGTGTCACTGTGTGTGTGTGTCACTCTGTGTGTGTGTGTGTGTGTGTGTGTGTGTGTGTGTATGTGTGTGTGTGTGTGTGTGTGGTGTGTGTGTGTGTGTGTGTGTGTGTGTGTGCGTGTGTGAACCCTCACTCAGTCTTTATCGTTTGAAACGTACTTGGGCTGGAGAATGAGGCTGCCGTAATTTTATTTCAAATGAGCAGTGAACGTTAACACTTTTAAAACAGCATGAGTTTCTACATTTTCACATGATTTTATCTTCCGATACTCAAATTAGTAAAACATAAATCTCTGAGAATATCGCCATAACGTGTTAATATAATGAGCATTAAAAAAAAAATCGTGTTTAAGAGTGTAACTGAACGACAACTGTCGACACATCGTCAAGATTCTTGTCTCCACTCGGGCATTTCGCGCCATGATCATGCCAACCACAATGCGAATTTTCTTCTGGATTATTGAATTACTTTAACACTTTTAAAACAGCATGAGTTTCTACATTTTCACATGATTTTATCTTCCGATACTCAAATTAGTAAAACACAAATCTCTGAGAATATCGCCATAACGTGTTAAAAAATAATGAGCATTAAAAAAAAATCCTGTTCAAGAGTGTAACTGAACGACAACTGTCGACACATCGTCAATCAGGAATTAATTGCAGGCCTGGGTGATCATGACATAATCCTCTCAGAGAGAAACTTTCAACCCTTTTGAAGAAAACCCCCTAAACGTACCATCAGACTCTGGAACCAAGCAGATTTACCAAAATTGCGCAAGGATACTCATGATTTCAGTCGTCTTTTTTGAGGTCCCATAGTGTTAAAGATAATTCAGTGACCTTTGGAAGTGTATAAAACTAACTTGGAATTTATTATGGATGACAACATACCTACTAAAAAAACTTCAAGCAAGAATCACCAGCCATGGATTACTACAAAAACTAAACGTTTGTTGAGAAGGAAACATCGTTTCTTTAAGAAATGAAACTACATCCCAATTCAGAAAGATACTGGTTAGGTATAAACAAAATTAAGAAAAGGGGTGTCAGAGAGAATGTAGGCTTGCTCACTCCAATTATGTTAATTCGATGATTTCAGAAGGTGATCATCAAACAAGAAATTATGGTCTTACATAAGGAGTAAGAGACAGGACAACATTGGGATTCCAGACCTGAGAAACAACCAGAATAACCTAATACAGGACCCTGAAGGGAAAGCAAACTTACAAAACAAGCAGTTTTGTTCAGTTTCCTCAAATCCTAAACCTTTAATTAACGTTAGACTAAAGGATGATGATAAACTCCCTGAAATGAAAAACATCAAAGTAAACAAAGCAGGAGTATTTAAGTTACTGACCAATATCAATGAAAACAAAGCTACTGGTCCCGATGGCGTTCCTGGCAAGCTCTTAAAATTATGTGCCAATGAATTGAGTGAGGTATACCAACTACTTTAGCAAGCTTCACTGGACCAGGGAGTAATACCTGATGAGTGGCGAGATGCGAGCATTGTTCCCTTATTCAAAAAGGGTGACAAAACAAAAGCAGAGAACTATAGACCTGTATCTCTTACATCCATATCAGATAAGATAAGATAATGTTGCTTATAGCCCAGCCGACCGCAAAGGGCCACATCAGGGCTGTCACCACGTTAAAATCAACTCACCAGTCATTTGGGAAAAAAAAAAAAAAAAAAAAAAAAACCAACCTTTCACACATCTCAGTAAAAGACATCGTCTAGAAACGCACCAGAAACTTCGTTAAAAATCTTTCTTCCGTAAAATCTTAAATCAGATAAATGTTAATCTCTCTCAAAAACTCAAGATCACATCAGGCGGGACATCCCTGAACAGGGTCTTCATGGACTCCGCTGTAAAATGTTTGTGTCTCACATCGTGCAAGTCCCAACACTCTAAAAGAACATGTTTCATTGTGAGTGGCGCATGACATGGAATGCACCACGGAGCTTCTTCACTCTTTAAAAGGTAAGAATGGGTAAAATACGAATGGCCGGTGTGCAGCCGGCACAGAACCGTTTCCTCTTTTCGACCCCCCGACGTAGATGGGAGGAAGTCCTTAAGGTTTGGACGGATCTGAAAGAGTTTGTTACATCCATATCAGCTAAACTACTTGAACACATAATATATAGTAGCATAATGGACCACCTTGACAAATATGATTTTTTAAATAATGCCCAACATGGTTTTAGACAGCGAAGGAGTTGTGAGACTCAACTTATAACAACTCTCAATGATTTTAATAACTGTCTTAACAACAGACAGCAAATAGATGCAATTTTATTAGACTTTTCTAAAGCCTTTGATAAGGTTGACCATGAGGGCCTGCTGCTTAAATTAGAACACATCGGCATTGGCGTTCTTTGCTAAAATGGGCTAGATCATTTCTCGTTGGGAGAACGCAGAAAGTTGTTGTGGAAGGGTCTCATCCCATTGTAAACCATCTTGTCAGGTGTCCCCACAGGGAACTGTTCTGGGGCCATTGTTTTTCTTAATTTATATAAATGACATAAGTAGAAATCTCTCTCCTGGAACTACTATAAGGCTTTTTGCAGATGACAGTTTAGTATATAGAACAATCAGAAGCAAGAATGATACACGCATTCTACAAGAAGATCTAAACGTTTTACAAGAGTGGGAAAGTACTTGGAAAATGGAATTTCATCCCCAAAGTGCCAAGTGTTGCGTATATGTAACAAACGCTCACCAATTAGATCAGATTATTCTATCCATAATACTATTCTTAAAGAAACTAATGCTGCAAAATATTTAGGCGTGATTATAGATAGTCGTCTCAAATGGAAAGAACATTACAATTTAGTATGTAAGAAAGCAAATAACATCTTAGCTTTCTTATACAGGAATATTAATGACTGCCCCCAAAAGGTTAAAGACGACTGCTACAAAACACTGGTTAGACCCGTACTGGAATATGGTTGCTCAGTTTGGGATCCTTACCATCTAAAGGACATTGATACCTCGAAAAGATTCAGAAGAGAGCAGCACGGTTCGTAACAGGGAACCACATCAGAGAAAGGGGAATACTAAGAAGAACATGAGGAAATTAGAATGGAAACCCTTAGAAGAGAGAAGAGCTTTTATCAAACTTAACATCTTCTTCAAAGGCAGAGCTAAAGTAATCGATATTCCAATGGAACAGCTGGTATTGAATAAAAGTAGCACCAGGAGTGGCGGGTCAATGTTTATACCATACCATGGTTGCAAAATCCACGTCGGACATCGGACACAGACCGATTGCACATGCAAAATGTCCGATATAACTGGCAGTGAAGAGGACAAATGTCCCATTACTTTGCCGAAAACGCGGTCACTGTCCGATAGCTTTCCGATGCTCACGGACATGGCACCGGCCGTTTATATCAAGCCCGCATAATTATTTGAGTCCGACCGTCGTACAGAACTCCAGTCTGTAACTTTAGTGTAAGCCCACTGCCCAGTGAATCACTAGGCCTATTACTAGTCCCGTGTGCCACTGGCACTAAGCTTAGTGGCGAGCCGTGGCGGTCTATTTTTAGCTCGCACTCTGCCTCCCTGACTCGCAGAGGCTGAGCCAGCGAGGTACACGGCTCGCAGCTGAGAGCTCGCAGCCAGCTTGTGTCAGGGTTATTTTTAGCGTAAAGCGGCTAAAGAGCGATAAGCCTTGTACTTGTTACGTGTTGTAGGCCATGTAGGCTGATGTAGAAAGAGGGTTCAGCACTCAGAATTTGATTTTGACAAGTCAAGGGAACAGACTGACAGCAGAAAACCAGGCCATGCTGATGAGGGTGCAAATGGAAGGACCAAGTGATGTCAAGGGGAATCAGAATGGGTGTTCAGGGTGACAGAAAAGTGGGGAGAGAAAAGGAAAAGAATGCTCTTCAACCAAAAAGACGACTCCAAATGAATCAATATTGTACTTGAATACTAGCATTAGCAATGAATAGTGATTTAGGAAAGACACTGCCTCTGTGTGTGTGACTGTGTGTGTGTGTGTGGACTAGTAATAGTATGTTTACCAAACATCATTAATTTACATGGCTTCCCACTCTAGGAATATAGTCAGCTTTTGTAATACCATTTTTGTGTGCATAAAACTTAATATACATTCAATCTGGCTTGCGTTCAAAATGTCCCATTGATTTTGTTATGAAGAGGACAAATGTCCTATTACTTCAGGGTGGTCCAGGACATTTGTCCTATAGATACTGCTAAGATGTACAACCCTGCCATACCTGCATCAAATATTGACAGCCACTTACATTCTTTTTATCCCAGTTCTGTACGGCTGTGGAACTCACTGCCGGGTGCCATCAAGATTGCCACAGATGCAATCTCATTTAGAAAACAAATTGATTCGACAGTTTTTGAGATCTGCATATTGACGATTTTCTATTTTTACTTCCCCAGATATTTTACTTTTACCTGGGCCTGAATTTGGCCATTGCTTTTTAACTTCTTGAATATCGAGTGCGACCCCTTGTTGCCGGATTTGCTCCAGGGGCCAACAGTCTTGAGTCGCACTGTTTTATGTTATTTTATTTTACTTTTTAACATGCGCGCTGGTGACCTACTCGTTTTTTGAGTGAACCAGTATTTTAGGAAGAAGAAGAAGAAGATTCTTGTCTCCACTCGGGCATTTCGCGCCATGATCATGCCAACCACAATGCGAATTTTCTTCTGGATAATTACTTGTACAGTGTATCAGACAAGTTTTCCGACGTGCGCATCCAAAAATAAAAGATAAAAAAAAAACATTAATATAATTACCTTATGAGCGTGACCAAAGGCAAAAGATCTTCAAGTTCAAAACAAGTTTACCAAAGTATACAGCCACTAATGTCATAGGCTGTGGGTTTACAACAGGAAGCGGAACACGGGATACTATTAGTTTAAGGTCTCACTCCACAATTATAATGTCCCCCCCCCCCCCCCCCCCCCTTTTTATTTTTTTTATTATTATTTTTTTAATGGCCTTGTCAATCTGCGGCTTCATGTCAATTTTTGACCCACGAATGTACAAACATGTCTTATACAGATAGATTAAATTACTTAAATTTGCACCTTTTAAAAGGTAGACGTATTAGAGGGGATTTGATTGAAGTGTTCAAAATATTTCCCAGCAAACGGACATACAGTGGGACTATTTTTTTGAGGCTGCTAAAACAGATAGAACAAGAAATTCGGAAGGCAAAATATTTGTTAAGCAGTTTTATACTAATATGGGGAGATTCAAGTTCATAACAGAGTTATTGCTAACTGGAACAGTTTGCCAACTGCACTTAAATTTGCTAAAAATACTAATGTTTTTAAGAATTTGCTGGATGAAGACTTGAAATTTAAAGTTCAGTTTAGAAGCTTTGATGAATAAGAAGGAAAATTTATATTGCATGCATTTTCAACCCTGTCATAAAAGTAAAATAACACGAGGGGACATTGAAAGGCTTAACGGCCTATGTATTGATTACGTCCCTACACTACTACTACTACTACTACTACTACTACTGCTACTACTACTAACTACTACTACTGCTACTACTACTACTACTACGTATGTAATGAAGTGGGTTCATCTGGTGTGTGTGTGTGTGTGTTGTGTGTGTGTGTGTGTGGTGTGTGTGTGTGTGTGTGTGTGTTTTGTGTGTGTTTTACCGTTGGTGATATTAGACGGAAGTTTAAAAAAAATGGAAGGGGTTGGGGGTCGCGGGGAGTGGGAAAGTGTGTGTGTGTGTTTGTGGAGGGGGGGGGGAGTCGGGGGGGGGGGAGCTGGGAAGTTGAGGAGTGATGTGTGGGTGAGGGTGTATGTGTATGAGTGGAATGAGTGTTTGTGGCTATTCCATTAATATATAATTGAACGAAATGTAATGTAGGAGTCTAATCAGTGTATTGACTTATGGATCTAAATTCAAAAGAATAGTTCTAATATCTATAGGTCTACTACCAAGCAGTCAGATAATGAAATATAACAAATAAAAATTTTAA
>CM031622.1:2846446-2868946 GCA_018398815.1 Conus ventricosus
AAATTTCCTCAGAAGTCTGGAGTATTGGCTGCACCCTTACATGGGGACCAGTTGGAATGACCATTACAAAGCGTGACCTCCCCGAAGTTGGAGTATGGCCTAATTGAAAAAAAAAAACGTCATACACATAAAACTCCACTCCCTATACAGGGGGTGTCCACAGGAGTATCAGCCTGCGTACGTAGAAAGAAGAACTGATAAAGTTGGGGGCACAGGTCAGTCTTTCAGATGTTGTGTTGGATACTGACAGTCATCCTAAGCAGTTTTTGCAAGAGCTGGGAGTCAGACAACATGGTGGAAGAGAAGACCAATGGCCTGATGGCACCCACATTCAATCAAACTGAAAATTTCACTCTGAGTGCTAAGGACAACGTCTGTAAACTAATAAAAGATACATTAGGGAATTCTTTTACGCAGGATTTCACATTATGGAAAATATGTTTCTTACTGAAAAAAAAAAGAATGAGGATTTCACATTATGGAAAATATGTTTCTACTGAAAAAAAAAAAGAATGAATCAAAAATTCATTAGTTTAACATTCCATTTGAGTATTTTGCAAAAGCCACAATATATGAACACAGAACAGAGATGGTAAAATGGTAAATGAGTAAAATGGTAAAACGCTCATTCACACACATGCTCATCCATACAAACAACACACACACTTGAGGCAGTATATGCAGAGCTGCCTTTCCATTTTACTTCACTCACTCTCTCCTCCAACACATCCAAAACTACACATGTGCATGTTGTTACATGCATCAAATTTCAGGCTTCTGCACATTATTAACATGTATACCAATGCTTATTTTGTACACAGAATACAAAGGCAAAAACCACACACACAACCACACACATTAATTTGACACACTAACACTCAAATACACACACACACACACACAACACACACACACACATGCATACACACACACATGCACACATAAGCATGCAAGCTACAAAAAGACATACATTATTTCACAAACATATCTGAACTCTCTTTCACAATACAGTCATTAAATCTCAAAATAACACAAACATTCCGTCAAAGTTTACAACTCTCCACCAATACTTACAAACAATGCAGCTGAGCACACTGAACTAAAATATGATGCAGTGAGATTTTCTCCGAGGGTCGGGGATTTTTCAGGTGAGCCAAACAACGCTTCTGGCACCAAACCATCCATTTGTAATTACCATTTTTTTCAGGAAATTCTGGTAAATTGCACTCGATGGTCACTGTTTTCCTCTCATCATGGTCTGCAAACACACACATTACTTGGAAATTGAAAAAAACAATCAAATGACAGCTGAGAGGTGTGTGTGTGTGAGTGTGTGTGTGTGTGTACATAAACGAGATTAAATAGACAATGATGAAAAAACACATAAAATATGGAGTAGTGTTACATGGATTAGGTGGGGTTAAGGTCTTTGGCCCAAACGTAAAAGCCAACAGCATTTTTCTAGATGTGTGGTGTGTGAATAAGGGTGTGCAAGTGTGTGGTGTGTGTGTGTGTGTGTGTAGTGTGTGTGTGTGAGTGAGTGAGTGAGAAAGAGAGAGCGAAAGAGAGAGAGAGAGAGAGAGAGAGAGAGAGTACATGCTTGCCCACAGACCTGGAAGGAAGACGCTGACAAAGGGAACCATAAAACTCGTCCTTGTGCGCACACAAATCACATACACAAAATTACACACACACTTGTACCAAGCATCTTCATGATTGAATCAACTTCCACATTAACTCCATTCCCCATAGTGGCAATGACGTCAATGTAGAAAAAAAAAAGAAAAAAAAGATCCACGTCTGCAGACCGACGGGAGAGACTTACCTTCCTCTTCCTGTCCATTCCCACCCAGCTCACTGCTCCCCCCGACACCTTCCTCTTCCTGTCCACAGAGCATACTACATTACCGAGATACGACACGGCCTCTTACAGCCTACAAGTCCGTTCAGTCGATTATCTCCCTTAGTCGGCGCGGCTGCAGCTCGCGCTGCTATGTGAAAACGTTGCCGTGATGAAAACAACGACGCCCGTCGGCCGCATTTGTTGTCATAACTTTACCTTGAACTGCTTCAGCAGTTTGTGACGACAGATTCAAATGCCTCTACACATTTTTGGCCCTCCTTGTGTTTTGTGTGCGTGTGCATGTAGGTGCGTGTGTGCACTGCATGTGTGCATGCATACGCATGTATTTTATGTATGTATAGTGTGTGTGTGTGTGTGTGTGTGTGTGTGTTGTGTGTGTGTGTGCATGACTGTGGTAAGATGGTGAAGGTGGGGTGGGGAGAGAGAGAGAGAGAGTTTGTGGCTTGTTCTAAATTTTAAAAAAGACCATTTATTTGTCTCCAAATCAAACTTTAATTGTGTTGTGTCAGTTTATAACAACGTCCAACAATGGCATAATGAAAGGGGTGGAGTGGGGGGTGGAGGGGGTAATGCAGTCCGTCTCATCCCACAAAACATAGAAAAAAGTTCTGCCATCAATACAAGATGGATTAAAACAAAACTGGTTGCATTTTCCAAACAGTCTGCAAAAATTTGCAAAAAATGTCTTCTTTAAAATACGAGCAAAGAAGAAGCACACAATTTCAAATACACACATCAACCTCAAAATAGACCTTGCGACGAGATAGGCCTAGACATGAAACGGTCATTGATACATGTAGGTTTACACACGAGTATGCTGGGGGTGGAGGGGTGTTAGTAATGGTTTTTCTCTCTCTCCTCTCTCTCTCTCATCTCTCTCCTCCTCTCTCTCTCTTCTCCTCACACACACACACACACACACACACACACACACACACACACACACACTGACTGAAACCAATTTATTGTCAGATTAACTCAAGTTGTACACACACAAGCCATGCAACTGCACGCAGAGAGAGAAGAGAGAGAGACAGAAGAGAGAGAGACAGAGAGAGAGACAGAGAGAGATTCGGTGATGAAACACGTGTGTCGCACTGTCATTATCAACATAAACATCACTGGCCATGTGAGGGCACGGTATGCGTGTCTGGTTTTCCCCCCGCTGCCTAGTTGTTTAGCTAACGGGACTGTAAATAAGCCAGTAGGCTTAATGATTTCTAGAAGAAACAAGGTATGCGCATTGCTCTTTCCTTACATATATATATAAAAAACTGTTAAAAATCTGCCCATGTGGCTTCATAGTCATACTATAAACTTGATCTAGACTAGACTCGAGTTGCACCAGATGCATAGTCCCACACCGAAAACGTATTGCTTACGTGGTTTACTCTGCCAATAATTAATAAAATGCAATAAAGTTTGTACATGCCTTTCTTCATCCTTTGGAAAACGAAAAAATGCCAGCCCTTCACAATCGATTTTGTTGCGAGCGTTTGAACAACCGATAGCGCTGCAGGCTTCGCCTCCTTGCTTCTTGCGCGTCGCTATGTTGGAGCTGAGTTTACACGTGCTGACTAAGGGCCGTAACCTAGTCCGCGGTCTTACGGAAAACCCCCAAGTGTCGTATCTCGTAATGTAGTATGCTCTGCTGTCCATTCCCACCCAGCTCACTGCTCCCCCCGACACCTTCCTCTTCCTGTCCATTCCCACCCAGCTCACTGCTCCCCTGACACCTTCCTCTTCCTGTCCATTCCCACCCAGCTCACTGCTCCCCCGACACCTTCCTCTTCCTATCCATTCCCACCCAGCTCACTGCTCCCCCGACACCTTCCTCTTCCTGTCCATTCCCACCCACTCACTGCTCCCCCGACACCTTCCTCTTCCTGTCCATTCCCACCCAGCTCACTGCTCCCCCGAACCTTCCTCTTCCTGTCCATTCCACCCAGCTCACTGCTCCCCTGACACCAGAATTTTAGATGCAGTACTTAAGATCAGGCAGACCTAGCATGACAGTGGCAAAATTAAATCCAAAAATCTTTTCAAAACTGCAGGGGTCGCAAAATTAAATCCAAAATCTTTTCAAAACTGCAGGGGTCAGGGAAGAAGTCAGAGAGGGGTGGGGATGGGAGGCGGAGGTCAAGAATGCAGATAGGAAAGGGTCACCATCAAAATACAGCGGAAGAAACCCACAACAACCACCTAGCAGCAGCAACATCAAGTCCGACAACTACGACGAAAGCGCACTACATTCAAACAAATGACTCACACACACAACCACCCACCGCTAAAAAACACCTGTGACAAACTCCCATCATGCCATTTCAAATCAGCGGACATTTTTTTTTTCTCTTTTCTCTTACAGGGTTCATACAGGAAATGCAGCTCAAAATTCCAGACTTTTTCCAGACTTTTTCTCCAGGCCAAGACCTGCAATTTCAAGACCACTTTCAAGACTTTGTTCATAATGCAATGCCTTAAAGTGATGTTATGAACACAGACCACTTTCAAGACTTTGTTCATAATGCAATGTCTTAAAGTGATGTTATGAACACAAATGCGCAAGAGACGAAATATCATGTTTGAGGACACAGAATAATTTTGTTTTTGCATTATAAACGCTAAATGATGTTGAAACTTAAAGCAGCCATGCCTAATATCAAGTCAATTGAGCTTGATTCTTCAATTTCCAGGCTATTCCTGGCCATAGTGCGATTTTCCAGACTTTTCCTGGGCCTGGAAAATGGACTTCAAATTTCCAGACTTTTTTAAGACCTGTATGAACCCTGTCTTAGAACACTTGATAAAAAAAGAATTACACAGACTTTATACAGAAAGCAAGGTAATGTTATCAAAACTGGTCAGAAGAACCTGTGGGAGGAGTTTGACGGTGGACGTCCTCAGAGAGGTTAACCCCCTTAGACAAGTGTTTTGGCCCTGAATTCCTTACGGTGGACGTCCTCAGAGAGGTTAACCCCCTTAGACAAGTGCTTCGGCCCTGAACTCCTTACGGTGGACGTCCTCAGAGAGGTTAACCCCCGCAGACAAGGCTTTCGGCCCTGAACTCCTTACAGTGGACGTCCTCAGAGAGGATAACCCCCTTAGACAAGGGTTTTTGGCCCTGAATTCCTTACGGTGGACGTCCTCAGTGAGGATAACCCCCTTAGACAAGTGCTTCGGCCCTGAACTCCTTACGGTGGACGTCCTCAGAGAGGTTAACCCCCGCAGACAAGGCTTTCGGCCCTGAACTCCTTACGGTGGACGTCCTCAGAGAGGATAACCCCCTTAGACAAGTGTTTTGGCCCTGAATTCCTTACAGTGGATGTCCTCAGAGAGGATAACCCCTTTAGACAAGTGTTTCGGCCCTGAACTCCTTACGGTGGAAGTCCTCAGAGAGGATAACCCCCTTAGACAAGGGCTGTGGCCCTGAATTCCTTACGGTGAACGTCCTCAGTGAGGATAACCCCCTTAGACAAGTGTTTCGGCCCTGAACTCCTTACGGTGGACGTCCTCAGAGAGGATAACCCCTGTAGACAAGTGTTTTGGCCCGGAACTCCTTACACTCCAGGGGGACCAGGGGACCGGTCTACATTCAGGTTACGATTATTAGATGAAGATCTGCGGCCATATTTTTTCCTGGCGCTGCCAGCATTCAAACCAGCAATTTGGGATAGGATGGCCTCTCAAAGCATTGCCTGTTCAGACAGATGTCTTACCCACATTCCTATCAGACGCCTGTTGGGAAATTTAAGTCTTCTGAGGGTCACTTTCGTTGCTCCTTAACCAGATCCAGCCGGAACTCTTTTTAGCTGTGTTGACCATTGCCTTCAGGGATCTGGTCATCTTTTTACCTGAAATCCTGAGCTGTTTCATCAGATCATAGGCTGATGAGCCAACAAACCCCCTTGCTCCAACTTTTATGATGAGGACTTTCGTTTGGAAGCTAGACTCCCTGAAACTGCTGGGCAGGTCAGCATAATTTTCAGTCCTGTAGTTGTGAGCTTGCTCCACTCTGCTGTCACATGTTGCATTGACGCCCCTGGATGGAGTTTGATATTTGGTCTCAAGCCGACCTTCCTGATGATCTCTTGACGGTTTTCCTCATTCTGGGAGGTCTGCTGTACACTCCAAGTTGCCCACTCCATCCAGAAAATCCCAATTCTATGCTCTCAATGTTACAGATGTTCAAAACCATGATTTGCGGCCTCCTGCCATGTAGAATGTCGTTGGTGGACCTTCGGGTAGCATAGTGTTTCCTCCGGGGGTGCTAACCAGTTGTGCAATCTCAAGCGCTTCATTGTTTTTCCATGTGGTTCCTTCGTTGGGTAACCCCTGCTTTTCATGACGTCAGGAGAGGTTCCACTGCGCGTCGTGACAGAGTGGACAAGCAGGATCATGTAACTTCTCTCATTTCAACAGGTTGGAATTCAAGGGCAGGAGGTCATGTACACGACTGAGGATGAAGCTGATCCCGAAGGTGCCAGGCTCCATGTTTCATTCAGGTGGAAACTTTGTTGAAGTCTGTTTCCCAACACAATCCACCGCACCTGATTGTCTGGCTAGACTGCCCTCTGGATTCTCATGGCGTCGTCTTCTTACTTCAACTCCTGTATCACCATGTCTGTCTTCACTCTCTCTTTCTCTTGCCTTTAACCACCACTTCAGTTCTGTTGCCCCCAGCCCCTGTCTACTGCTTTGTGGGTGTCCTGTGATTTCCCTGATCTTGAGGTTTTCCTTCACCACGCCTACTGCCTCCTGGACTTTCCATTGTCTGCCAGTGTTGGGCTGGGCTGGCTCCAGGACTTCCACTGTCTGCCAGTGTTGGGCTGGCTGGCTCCAGGACTTTCCACTGTCTGCCAGTGTTGGGCTGGGCTGGCTCCTGGATTTTTCCACTGTCTGCCAGTCTTGGCTGGCTGGCTCCAGGACTTTCCACTGTCTGCCAGTTTTGGGGCTGGGCTGGCTCCTGGACTTTCCATTGTCTGCCAGTGTTGGGCGGGGCTGGCTCCTGGACTTTCCACTGTCTGCCGTGTTGGGCTGGGCTGGCTCCTGGACTTTTTACTGTCTGCCATCTTGGGCTGGGCTGGCTCCTGGACTTTCCATTGTCTGCCAGTGTTGGGCTGGGCTGGCTCCTGGACTTTCCACTGTTGGGCTGGCTGGCTCCTGGACTTTCCACTGTCTGCCAGTCTTGGGCTGGGCTGGCTCCTGGACTTTCCACTGTCTGCCAGTGTTGGGCTGGGCTGGCCCGATGTCACCACCTTGTGGAGGCCTCAGGCAGGTGTGTGACCTTGATTCACCCACTTTGTACTCCTCAAGGTTGGGTTTCAGGGGTGGATTCCGCTTTGCTTGGTGACAGTACAGTGCAACGCCAGTGAGAACAGGTGGGACACCAACCCATGTCCCTTATGTATTTGTTGATTTTGGCCTCCATTGATAACACTGTACTGGTGCTACAAGTAATCATCAGATGCCTGCCTTGGGAACAGAGCAGTACAGACAAGAGATCTTGTGTTCACCACACTGTCTATTACCTGCAAGCTGTCCCTTTCCCCCATTTGCTGGGTTTCCTTTTCCATCTTTGTGTCTTTCAAGGAGTCATCATACCACGTCCCGCGTTTTTCACTGTTCTCCTTTACTGTTACGATGGTTTGGTTCGCTACAATGCACATAACTGTTCCAGCTACTTCCCCTTTCCGCATGGGGAGGCTTTGGATTTCTTTGGTTTGAAACTGGTCCTCAATGAAGCGTGTAACTTGGCCAATGGGTTCAGTGTTTTGTCTTCTGTGGTGGAAAAAGGGGGGTTGCATCCTCTATGAAGGGTTGTAGAGGGGACATTTGGTATCCATTTCGAGGTCTGTTGAACCTGTATGGCTCATGGATGCTTTCACGAGGACCTCCATTGCCAATGCAAACAGTATAAGAAACATCACGCTAGAGTTTAGGGGCCCCTCACCTTGGCTTAAAAGCTGTGTCAAAGTTTAGGAGCCCCTCGTCTTGGCTTAAGGCTGTGTCAGATTATAGGAGCCCCTCGTCTTGGCTTCAGGCTGTGTCAGAGTTGAGAAGCCCCTCGCCTTGGCTTATGGCTGTGTCAGATTATAGGAGCCCTCGCCTTGGCTTATGGCTGTGTCAGAGTTGAGGAGCCCCAATTTTCAAAACTCGCCCCTTTTCATGCCCATTTTCTTTCAGCCATGTGTTCTTTTTGTCGAAGACTGAAAAAGAATTTAATCAGAATGGACAAGTAAGAACAAAAGTCTACGTATCTGAGCTTATCTGGCTAAATGGAAAGCCGCTGCCGCTCCCTCTGAAAGGGAAGACACCGGGTGGAGTTTTTGAACACAGGGCCCCTAAACTCCAGCACTGCCAGGATTTCAAGCCCACAGAGTGAGGTTCAAACCTTTCCTTCCCCCCCTTCCCTCCACTTTTTTTCCCAAAGTGTTTCTCGCCAGCCCCCATTGGGCCCTCACATCTTTCTCATTGTGATCATGGTGTTGATTTCCCAGATGATCGTGCGTAGCTGGTCAATGATCTCCTTCAGCTGCTGGTTCTTCATGCGTACTTGCTGCAACCCACACCCACACAAACACACACACACACACACACACTCACACACACACCACACACACACACACACACACACTCAAAGGCTCATGAAACACATCAACATCTTCTTCCTGGGGCTCAGGATTGCCTACTGGATGAGGAAAAAAAAAGGGAACTCTGACGACCATATCTGTGTGTATGGTGTGTGAGAGAGAGGGAGAGAGCAAGAGAGAAAGTGTATGTATGTGTGAGTTAGTGTGTGTGTGTGTGTGTGTGTGTGTGTGTGTGTGTGTGTGTGTGTGTGTGTGTGTGTGTGTAGGGTTTCACATCATGTACAAATGGGAGTAAATCATGTACTCAAATTGAAAATTATGTACATGAAGAAAGCCAGTACTGGGGTGTTTTTTTTTATAACGTGTATAAAAAAAATAATCAATGGGTGTGCACACGTACAGATTTTACATAGGGCATCATTACACCTGTTGAGTTCAGTTAGGGAACTGAAACGGAAGGAACATCAGACAGAACACAATTAGTTCTGTGAAGGATGCTTTCTCTTTACATAACTTTATCAGTCAGCCAATCAACAAAGGCCCTACATCTTATTCTCAGTCAGCCAATCAACAAAGGCCCTACATCTTATTTCTCAGTCAGCCAATCAACAAAGGCCCTACATCTTATTTCTCAGTCAGCCAATCAACAAAGGCCCTACATCTTATTTCTCAGTCAGCCAATCAACAAGAGCCCTACATCTTATTTCTCAGTCAGCCAATCAACAAAGGCCCTACATCTATTCTCAGTCAGCCAATCAACAAAGGCCCTACATCTTATTTCTCAGTCAGCCAATCAACAAAGGCCCTACATCTTATTTCTCAGTCAGCCATCAACAAAGGCCCTACATCTTATTTCTCAGTCAGCCAATCAACAAAGGCCCTACATCTTATTGCTCATCAGCCAACAACAAGTGCCTAATCTGATTCTCTGTCAGAATACAGGCCCTACATCTTAGCGTCAAAGCAAATCAACTGTCTTGCAGAGTAAACGCAAGCTGTCACTGTGGCAGGAGTGAAACAAAGACAAGCTGTCACTGTGGCAGGAGTGAAATGCAAAGAAACAGCTGTCACTGTGGCAGGAGTGAAACGCAAAGAAACAAGCTGTCACTGTGGCAGGAGTGAAACGCAAAGAAACAGCTTCACGTGGCAGGAGTGAAACGCAAAGAAACAAGCTGTCACTGTGGCAGGAGTGAAACGCAAAGAAACAAGCTGTCACTGTGGCAGGAGTGAAACGCAAAGAAACAAGCTGTCACTGTGGCAGGAGTGAAACGCAAAGAAACAAGCTGTCACTGTGGCAGGAGTGAAACGCAAAGCTGTCACTGTGGCAGGAGTGAAACGCCAAAGCTGTCACTGTGGCAGGAGTGAAACGCAAAGAAACAACTGTCACTGTGGCAGGAGTGAAACGCAAAGAAAGCTGTCACTGTGGCAGGAGGAAAGCAAAGCATGTCACTGTGGCAGGAGTGAAACGCAAAGAAACAAGCTGTCACTGTGGCAGAGTGAAACGCAAAGCTGTCACTGTGGCAGGAGTGAAATGCAAAGAACAAGCTGTCACTGTGGCAGGAGTGAAACGCAAAGAAACAAGCTGTCACTGTGGCAGGAGTGAAACGCAAAGAAACAAGCTGTCACTGTGGCAGGAGTGAAACGCAAAGAAACAAGCTGTCACTGTGGCAGGAGTGAAACGCAAAGAAAACAAGCTGTCACTGTGGCAGGAGTGAAACGCAAAGAAACAAGCTGTCACTGTGGCAGGAGTGAAACGCAAAGAAACAAGCTGTCACTGTGGCAGAAGTGAAACGCAAAGAACAAGCTGTCACTGTGGCAGGAGTGAAACGCAAAGAAACAAGCTGTCACTGTGGCAGGAGTGAAACGCAAAGAAACAAGCTGTCACTGTGGCAGGAGTGAAACGCAAAGAAACAAGCTGTCACTGTGGCAGGAGTGAAACGCAAAGAAACAAGCTGTCACTGTGGCAGGAGTGAAACGCAAAGAAACAAGCTGTCACTGTGGCAGGAGTGAAACCAAGAAACAAGTGTCACTGTGGCAGGAGTGAACGCAAAGAAACAAGCTGTCACTGTGGCAGGAGTGAAATGCAAAGAAACAAGCTGTCACTGTGGCAGGAGTGAAATGCAAAGAAACAAATGCGAGCGATCCTAAAGCCAAAACAACGGAAATGAGGCAGAATATTTTGTCATTGTTGTCATAGCCTGGCTAAAAGACTCCATGGATCATCCAAACAGCCGAAGTACTTGAACACTATGGTACAAATGCATCAGCTGGGGATGAGAACATTACGTGTGTGACCGTTTTTGATTACCCCGCCGCCACATGGGCAGCCACACTACCGACTTCGGGGGAGAATATTTTGTCAAATTTCACGTATTTCCAGCAACCACAACCAGAAACACGGCCCAAAAGAATCTGAACAAATGCTCCATGTCAACACAGTAGGACAACAAAGCTTTTGATCAGCAATAATTGACTTGAATAATTGAAGTGGCAGATGGTTCATTGCGTTAAACTTGATGTTATGACTTTTACACACACTGCAGAAACCTTATACATTTTTTTTAGGCACATGAGGATCAGGACACTTTCAGTGTTTGCCCTGATTGTCTTTGTGTTTTGAATCAACGCCCGCCTTGGCTAAAGGCTGTGTCAGACCAACTGACATAGGCCAGAACACCAAGGATGCATCAAAAAGTTATGCTCTGCATAGTTATGCGGGGATTGTCTTCAATCGTGACAAGCTCCTAGCATAACATTATCAGTCTCCAAAATCCCCCGAAGTCAGAGTGTGGCTGCCCATGTGGCAGGGTAATCAAAAAAACGGTCACACACGTCATGTTCTTATCCCCAGCTGACGCATTTGTACCATGTTGTTCAAGTGCTTCGGCTGTTCAGATGATCCCTGGAGTCTTTTAGCCAGGGTACGACAACAGCAACAACAACAACAACAGCAACAAATCAACGCCGAATGTTAGCAGACTCAGCGGACTAACTGCCTATGAAGTATCCAGCTCCATCTTGGAGACTAAGGCTGACACAGCCCATTTCATGTTTTAAAACAAAAGAAAAGAAAAAGCTTAACACTCAACAGTTTTACACGTTGACTAAGAAACACACATACTGTCATGATGAGAAAACAAATAAAATTCATTGATGAAAGTCACATATCTAATAAAATATGGCTGAATGCTTTGCATGTCACCCCCCCCCCCCCCCCCCCCCCCCCCCCCCCCGCCCAACTCTAGCCTCCCAGAATTTTTTTTCTGGTGTGAAACCCCCACAAAATCAAACTGGGGGTATGAAAACCCTAATGAGCCTATCAGTAAGTGGATCACTGAATGGTGTCGTGTGTTGTGTGGTGTATGTGTGAGCGCCATGTGTTTTGTGTTGTGATGGGTGTGCACGTTAGATAACGTATGTTGTGTGTGTAGTGTGAGGTGTGTGTGGGGGGGGGTGTTTTGTGTGTAGTGGGGCAGGTGTGTGGAGTGCAAATGTGAGTAAGCACATGTAGCATGCATGGGTGGTGCAGTGTAGTGTCTAGTGTGTGTGTGTGAAGGCGCAAGAAGTGCAAGGTATATCATTGCAAAGTACAGATAGGTTTGAAGCATGCGTAGGAATACGACTATTGAAAGGAGGCAAAGGCACCCAGGTTCCATGGGGGGGTACAGACAAGAGCAGAGAACAGGGGCAAGGGCAAGGAATACTGATCTATTGCAAATGAGGCAAAGAGGCCAGCAGAGACAGGGCAAGGACAAGGAAACGATCTATTGCAAAGCGAGGCAAAGAGGCCAGCAGAGACAGGGCAAGGACAAGGAATACGATCTAGTTGCAAAGTGAAGCAAAGAGGCCAGCAGAGAAGGGCAAGGGGAAGGAATACAGATCTAGTTGCAAAGTGAAGCAAAGAGGGCAGCAGAGACAGGGCAAGGGGAAGGAATACAGATCTAGTTGCAAAGTGAAGCAAAGAGGCCAGCAGAGACAGGGCAAGGGACAAGGAAACACTGATCTAGTTGCAAAGTGAGGCAAAGAGGGCAGCAGAGACAGGGCAAGGGGAAGGAATACTGATCTAGTTGCAAAGTGAAGCAAAGAGGCCAGCAGAGACAGGGCAAGGACAAGGAAACAGATCTAGTTGCAAAGTGAGCAAAGAGGCCAGCAGAGACAGGGCAAGGACAAGGAATACAGATCTAGTTGCAAAGTGAAGCAAAGAGGCCAGCAGAGACAGGGCAAGGACAAGAATACAGATCTAGTTGCAAAGTGAAGCAAAGAGGGCAGCAGAGACAGCAGGACAAGGAATACAGATCTAGTTGCAAAGCGAGGCAAAGAGGCCAGCAGAGACAGGGCAAGGACAAGGAATACTGATCTAGTTGCAAAGCGAGCAAAGAGGCCAGCAGAGACAGGGCAAGGCAAGGAATACAGATCTAGTTGCAAAGTGAGGCAAAGAGGCCAGCAGAGACAGGGCAAGGGAAGGAATACAGATCTAGTTGCAAAGTGAGCAAAGAGGCCAGCAGAGACAGGGCAAGGGGAAGGAATACAGATCTAGTTGCAAAGTGAAGCGACTGCAGATGGAAATCCAACACACTTGAAAAATCATTGATAAGCTCCGCCCAAAAAACGTTAACAAACGAATCACATGACAAAACACGACTTTCCACCTCTTAGGTCTTCTTCAGGCAAGATACATGTTGTGCATCTTGCCTGAAGAAGACCTAAAAGGTCGAAACATGTCGAGTTTTGTCTTGTGATTTGTTTGTCAAGTTTTGTTTTGCGATTTGTTTGTCAAGTTTTGTCTTGTGATTTGTTTGTCAATGTTTTTGGGGCGGAGTTTTATCAATAATTTTTCAAAAGAATATTGAATTAACATCAAACATAGCCCGGGCACTGTGGGGGACAAGTTTAATTGGTTTTGTAATGTATGAAATATACTTTGAAAGAGACCAATTCTAAGACAGCATCAGTCATGTCTGTCATTGGTCAACCTCTGTCATTTTCACCGAGGACAATACCCAACTCTATTTCAGTAAGAGAGAGAAAAAAAACATTTCCTGTGAAGCACCTTACTACCTTGTTTCTGCCTTTTTTCTTTCTTTTTTTTCAAAATTACTTGCATCACTTCTCACAGAAAATTAAAGACACAGAGAAATAATTCAGAGACAGGAAACTGCTGGATAAAAACATTCCCACCGGTTTTTCCCACATGTCTTTTGGAATCATCACTAAAACATCTGTTCACCCCCTTCAATTTGGATCAGAGAGTAAGCCCTACACACAAAATCTGTACTACTTAACCTGTTAAACATTTGTATTTGACAGATGGCACAGACAACTACCACCAAACGCTAATCAGAAGTTCAAAAATACCTTTCAGCTGTATCCAAACTTCAGTTGTTTGAGCATAATTACTTTCACAAGTTTACCTTTTTCACTGCTCGAGATTTTTACAGTTTCTAGAACCCTACACAGAATGTCTAATGTTGAAGCCATTTCTCAGTCTGTTCTTTCAGTGATCTGATCAGCATGAACGTTGAAGGCGACTGTAAACCTAATTTTGTTTTCTGACTGTATTAAAAAACAACAACAACAAAAAACCCCAAGATATTTTGATTCAGTTGTACAAAACATAATCTACAGCATTTCTCTTGCAATTGCAGTGTTGTAAAACAAGGATTCTGTGAGAGCAATTTGCATTTTCATTTTACCCAGCTACTGACTCTCAACATCCCACTTGGGGTTTCATGCCTGTGATTTCACTACCACAGTGATAATGCCAGCAAATGTACAAACTGGTCCCAACACTGACCAGCCTGTACAAACTGGTCCCAACACTGACCAGCCTGTACAAACTGGTCCCAACACTGACCAGCCTGTACAAACTGGTCCCAACACTGACTAGCCTGCCTGTCACGACACAGCCAGTGGCAGAGCCGCTCCTGGAGAGACAGAAACCAGTGACAACAAACAGATCACTGAAATCCAGCCGCAGGACAGGCCTACACTTCATCTCGATCTATTAACCCATTCCCACTCAGACAGTCTTCAGGCAACTTCCTATGCAAATCTCACTGGGAGGGAAGTAACTCCGCACATGATTTTCACCTATTTTACAAAGAAATTCATTTTTTAAAAAGTTTTCTGTCATCTTGAATCAGAAAATTGATGAAAAAATCCAGCAACCCTTACTTTATAAAAATAACAACTGTCCAAAGTGGTAATTTGAAACAAAACATTAAAAAAAAAAGTTGATTTTCTTTTTATTTCAATTTCTCTGTACTGACCACTGTTCTATTAGCATTTAAAAAACACATTTTCACTCTTATTATTGATCAAAAACATGGTATCAACACTGCATAATCACATGTAACTGTAAATGTGTTTGTGGTTTTTTTTCCTTCATATGTTTTGTAACAGCTAAACAAGGAAAAATAAAAATGAGCTTTTGATCCTAAGGCAGGTAACCTTGGAAAGATGTTGGCAAGAAAAAAACAAAAACATAAAAAAACAAAGCAGAAAGAAACCCTACAGTTTTCCACTGCTGTTTGTTTAGTGGGAATGTTACTGTGAGTGTGCCTGCACTTTTTGACTCGGTTCCGAATGAAACTGCACAAGGCAGGTTCCCTGTTTGTTTAGTGGGAATGTTACTGTGAGTGTGCCTGCACTTTTTCGACTCGGTTCCGAATGAAACTACACAAGGCAGGTTCCCTTACACACACATACTTTGCATACCAGACCCTGAACACCTCTACGCTCTAGATGCTGTGACCCTTGTCAGTGCACACTTTCGTTTTCTGACACGCAAATCAATTCTTCTTGGTGCCAGGGATCCTTCAAACCCTCCAAAATCACTTTCTTCATCATCTGTGTGGCCCTTGACGCTATTATACCACCACTCCATGCTGCTCTGGGCAGCCATTTTCAATTGCTCTCTGGCTAAAATTTTCACAACTTTCAAAAATTCCGTGTACAAAAACTACTGAAGCGAATGACGCACGGTAAATTGCAAATGGCAGCTTGAAAACCGAAGTCTCGCGTGAAATCTCGCTCATTTGCATAAAAGCAATGGTTTATGGGATAGTAAACCTGGAAATGGGGAACCTGAATCCGGTTTCAGCAGGTTCTACCGGGTCTTCCAGGATTCTCAAAGTGAACACGCAACGGGTTGCGGTGGGTCTTCCAAGTAGGATTGGGTTAAAGTAGACAGGAGACTCGAACCTCGTACACTTTCCACACTGTCTGAACCTGTCTTTACTTGCTTGTTGATGAAGAAAATAAGTTTTTATTGGTTTTTCTCTATTGTAACAAACTCACAGACCTAAGATCACAAGAGATTGACTGGCCGCTTATCGCAGTCCTGTCTTTTCAGAGAATGAAGGGCATGCGTCTTTGACCCAGTGCCAGAACCAAAGAGTATGAAGTCGGCTGAATGTGACATAAAGTAGTGCCAGAACCAAAGAGTATGAAGTCGGCTGAATGTGACATAACGTAGTGCCAGAACCAAAGAGTATGAAGTCGGCTGAATGTGACATAAAGTAGTGCCAGAACCAAAGAGTATGAAGTCGGCTGAATGTGACATAAAGTAGTGCCAGAACCAAAGAGTATGAAGTCGGCTGAATGTGACATAACGTAGGCCTCCTGATCAGCTTCAGTTTCAGTTTCATCAAGGAGGCGTCACTGCGTGCGGACTAGTCCATATACGCTACACCACATCCGCTAAGTTTTGAGACCACATTACGCATGATTTGAAGCCGATGGATAAATGAATTGACAACTAAGATGAGACAATAGAAGAAGAGGGTCTCGTGGCTACGGCTCAGTGGATGTCTGACCTACGCATTAGCCCAACGTGCTTAGTCAGACCTTGAGTGCCTACCAACCATGGTTTAAAAAAAAAATTTTGTGTGTGTGTGTGTGTGTGTGTAGTGAATGTGCACATGTGTGTATGATGTGTGGGCATGGGTCCATATGTGTACATGGGCGTGTGTGTGTGTGTGTGTGTGTGTGTGTGTGTGTGTGTGTGTGTGTGTGTGTGTGTGTGTGTATGCGTGCGTGCATGCGTGCGTGCGTGTGTGCCTGCTTGTATGTGTGCGTGTGTAGAAGTGCGTGTGATGTGTGTGTGTGTGTGTGTGTGTGTGTGTGTGTGTGTGTGTGTGTGCTTGCATGCGTGCGTGCGTGCGTGTGTGTGTGTGTAAACTGCCACAATACAAAATCAATGGATTTCAAATATGATTTGACCACAGAGCACACACTATCTAAAGATTAACATGCAGATGTTGCTTTTTCATTCTGACGCACATTCTGCTCCAGTTCAGCTACCAGTCCAAACAAAACAAAGAGTGTTCTGTGGGACCAGCGGCTCACAATGTTTTGGTGTTCTACTTTTGCAAAACAGCATTCTGTCTGAAATCACATGTTAATACAATCACTGCGTCATGATACACACATCACACTCAGAAAGACGGACACACCTCCACAATTTCTCGGTGCTGTTCCACCACCAAGCTGTAGAACTCTGTGTTGCTGCTGGTAACCATTGGGTCGGTCTCCAACCCCACCTCAGGAACCAGTTGCTGAAACCATAAAAGAGCCATGGAGACTGAGGTAGCTTCAACGTTCAAGCTGCAATGGCCGCCACGTACCCTTCAAATTGCAAACTAAGTGACAAATTCAGAAAGGAATTATGAGTGACCCATCCTTTTGATCAACAACTATCTGAAATTTTGAAATATGAAAGGACAAACACATTTTTGATGAACAAAAATGTGTTGAACAAATGTGATGAACAACCGTCTGAAACGTTGACAAGGACAAACAGAGAAAGCTCTTTCACAGAAGCAAAAATAACAGGATAAACCTTTTTTTTCTTTAAAAAAAAAACAACAAAAAACAAAACAAAAGAAAAAATAAGGACTGCACCTGTGGCAGGGGTTCCTCAGTCTGACTGGTGATCTCCAACACCTTGTCGTGGATGACGTGAAGTTTCCGGAACTGCATACTGACGTGGGTCAAGGCCTCGTCCAGTTTCGTCTTCTTCTCCTGGTACTGGGTGTGGTTCATGTTCAGCTGAAACCAGACGCCATGACTCCTCTCTGTATCAACAGCATCACCATCTCCTGTAGAAGTCACTTTCCGTTTTCTGTCACGACAATTCCCCCTCTTCTGTCACTGTCTGTGACTCTGCCTTTCGATTTGCTTTCTGTCGTCATTTTTTTACAGCCGGCCTCCGTTTCTATGTCTCTGTAGGCTGTTTCCTGTCTTTGGTCTTGCATGTCATTTTTTCCCCCTTCTTGTTACAGTGCATAACATGGCAGTTTTCCGGGTGTAGGGAATACAGGTTGTTGGGTGGGTTTTTTTTTTTGTTATTTGAATACATGTCCTCTCTGCATATTTTTGTGCTCTAAAATATTTCTAATAGCTTTTTTTTTTTTTAACTAGGTTGAAAAGGTGGCTTTAAAATATGTTGAACAGCTTTTTTTTTTTTTAAATGGATGTGAAAAACTAAGCTGAACAGGAGAGGCACTGAGTTTTATTCTTCTCAGGGATGTTATTGTTTAAAGCATTGTTATACAATATTGTATATAATAATGGATTGTTTTCTTCTGAATTAGGGAAAACAAATTTTCTACATGAAGACAACAGCAACTACAGTTGGGATGTCACTGAGGATATATGCAAAACTTCCTGAAGTTCTAAGAGGGAAAAGAAGTACAGCCCTCCTCCCCTTACACACACACACACACACACACACACACACACACACACACACACACACACACACACACAAGCCCCCCTAGAAAATGTTGAAACGTTCCTTCAAAGTGGTGCAATTTGATGCAGATCTGAGCTTTAGGTGCTGCTCAGAAAGGTGAAGGTTAAGTTCTCGTAGCTTTTCGGCCATAGTGGCAATAAACCGGTAGAGGTTCACCTTGTCTAGGGGCTTGGCATGATGGGGAGGTGGAGACCATCCCTCTTCTGCTGCCGCCTTTCACCTTCCCTGAACTGAACCAGGTAGCAGTGTACTGCTGGGTGGACAGAGAGGATTTTCCCTGAACTGAATCAGGTAGCAGTGTACTGCTGGGTGGACAGAGAGGGTTTTCCCCTGAACTGAACCAGGTAGCAGTGTACTGCTGTGTGGACAGAGAGGATTCAGGTAGCAGTGTACTGCTGTGTGGACAGAGAGGATTCAGGTAGCAGTGTACTGCTGGGTGGACAGAGAGGATTCAGGTAGCAGTGTACTGTTGGGTGGACAGAGAGGATTCAGGTAGCAGTGTACTGCTGGGTGGACAGAGAGGATTCAGGTAGCAGTGTACTGTTGGGTGGACAGAGAGGATTCAGGTAGCAGTGTACTGCTGTGTGGACAGAGAGGATTCAGGTAGCAGTGTACTGCTGGGTGGAGAGAGAGGATTCAGGTAGCAGTGTACTGCTGGGTGGAGAGAGAGGATTCAGGTAGCAGTGTACTGCAGGGTGGACAGAGAGGATTCAGGTAGCAGTGTACTGCAGGGTGGAGAGAGAGGATTCAGGTAGCAGTGTACTGCAGGGTGGAGAGAGAGGATTCAGGTAGCAGTGTACTGTTGGGTGGACAGAGAGGATTCAGGTAGCAGTGTACTGCAGGGTGGACAGAGAGGATTCAGGTAGCAGTGTACTGCAGGGTGGACAGAGAGGATTCAGGTAGCAGTGTACTGTTGGGTGGAGAGAGAGGATTCAGGTAGCAGTGTACTGTTGGTGGAGAGAGAGGATTCAGGTACAGTGTACTGCAGGGTGGAGAGAGAGGATTCAGGTAGCAGTGTACTGCAGGGTGGAGAGAGAGGATTCAGGTACCAGTGTATTGCTGGGTGGACAGAGAGGATTCAGGTAGCAGTGTACTGTTGGGTGGAGAGAGAGGATTCAGGTAGCAGTGTACTGCAGGGTGGAGAGAGAGGATTCAGGTACCAGTGTATTGCTGGTTGGACAGAGAGGATTTTCCAGGTGAAAACTCCAACCCCACTTGTCGTTCGAATTCATGACCATTAACTCTCTTCAGTTCTTTCTCTCTTGAATTTCGATCACCGGTGATCGATGGTTTTCTTCCCGGAATTACGGTATTTAAAACAACGTTTTTGTTATCTGAAGCAACATATCACCTAAAAAAAAAAACGAAATGGACACATTCATCACAAAAATATTATTATTTCAGAAATAATGTGCAGAATGTTTCCAAAAAAAAAAAGAATAAGAACATCCGTCATGCAAAATGCAAAGATCTCAAAAACTGCTGAGAACCAATCTGCAGGTAAACGCTCTGACCATCTGACTGCTGGGCCCCCCTCTTTGCGTGGTGTGCCATCCGCTTTCAGTCCACCCCCAAACAAAAACCATTTGCCTGTACAGCTGTTTTCCCTCTCGTTCGCTTTCTGTTGCATCTTTCTGATGCATGCAAGAGCATAACATCGGACTGGCCTTCAACTGGGCAGACAAACAGACCTGTTTCCCCTATGATTTTCCCGTATTTTGTACACATGTATGGTGAAAATACGATGAACACGACAAACCTGAACAACAAAAAAGTTGAAAAAAGAGCTTGAGACAAAGATCTTGAGCTGCAGTTGCACTTGCGATGTGTAACCATTGTGCTTGAGCGCGACGACCAAAGAGTGACAACTTGCGCAGCATCCTGTGCGCGAACTCGCGTCTGGATGACATTGGAACAATTGCAGGGACCCGCTGCTTTCACAAAAATTCAAGTCTTTGGAAGAGGTGTACACACAATTTAAGGAAAAAAAGCTCATTTTAATTGAGAAATACACCGGTAGCGGCTTTAGGGTAAACTGGTCTGGACAAACCAGCAACTGCCCACTGTCGCGAATAAAAAGCTTACACAAGGTCTCACGACATTAGTGTCTCCCAATATTCCAGAAATGTGACAAACTCTCCACAAATTCCCTGTCACTTTTTTTTTCTAATCTTTTTTCCACTTCTGGATTGCCCCCTTTTTCCTAACTTATTATATACTTTTTTTTGTGTGCACAGTACATGTAATTCATTTCTACATTTCACTAAAATCTGCAAATCTGCAAAAAATGTGGGAGCCCTGCTAAAAACCTGATCACTACACATGCGGCGCATTTCTGATCAAACAATCATCCTCACTGTAAAAATATCCCATGTTGGTAAGTTTTTTCCCTCACGGTGCACCTCTGATGTACTAAATAATGTCACGGATGCGGTGGCACCCTCCGAAGCGGATAATCGCTCTCACTGGCTCCACAACGGAACAGTTTGTCATCAGTGGGGAGTTGGTTACATGGCGCCCTGTGTACAGTGACCAAGAACAGGCACCACTGAACACCACCAAAGTGGCATAGTAGCAGTGCAGTCTCTCTCCTTCGTGAACACTTGATATTCATTGGTTCCTGTGAACTGCTGTGCACGCTGGGGTTGTGACAGGACGATAGTACCACTGATGGGCACAGGACAATAGTACCACTGATGGGCACAGGACAATAGCACCACTGATGGGCACAGGACAATAGTACCACTGATGGGCACAATAGCACCACTGATGGGCACAGGACAATAGTACCACTGATGGGCACAGGACAATAGTACCACTGATGGGCACAATAGCACCACTGATGGGCACAGGACAATAGCACCACTGATGGGCACAGGACAATAGCACCACTGATGGGCACAGGACAATAGTACCACTGATGGGCACAATAGCACCACTGATGGGCGCAGGACAATAGTACCACTGATGGGCACAGGACAATAGTACCACTGATGGGCCTGGACAATAGCACCACTGATGGGCACAGGACAATAGTACCACTGATGGGCACAGGACAATAGTACCACTGATGGGCACAGGACAATAGTACCACTGATGGACACAGGACAATAGTACCACTGATGGGCACAGGACAATAGTACCACTGATGGGCACAGGACAATAGCACCACTGATGGACACAGGACAATAGCGCCACTGATGGGAGTACCACTGATGGGCACAGGACAATAGTACCACTGATGGGCACAAGAGATGTGTCAGGCGAAAAAAAAAATCAAAACAAAACAAGAGCATGCCCGCACGCACACGCGCGCGCACACACACACACACCATCCTTAAGTATAAAATCATCATCAGAACAAATCCAGGGAATCCCAGTTAACTTTTTTTTTTTTTTTTTTTTTCATGAAAGTGTTTCAACTGATCATGACTTTCCACTGAAGATAAACAATACCAATGTTGAAGTGTCCACTGTCAAATCGTTTGAACATTTGGATGTTGATCTGACTGTCATGAATTCAAACCACTCACAAACAGATTTTCATGGCTTGAAATCCATCTCTGTCTATACAGTGGTTGAAAAGGGTACCTGATTCAGTACAGGGAAGGTTTAGGTGGTGGAAAGGGGAGAGGGATGGGCTCTACCTTCGCTAATGTCATGTCCTTGACAGTAAATCCCTAACAATTCACTGCTCCTATGGCTATTAGTATTAGGCCATGGATCCCTTAAACACGAATAACAATACCAGTCAAAGAACAATCAACAGCACTAGATAGATGTTTTAGTCACTGGTATGTCATTACCAAGAGATTTAAGCTTTGGGTCCTTATAAAACTATAGTTTAAAATTGTATAGGTCACACTGATCGTCTGCTGCCAGTTGTGATGAGGCTTTACTCCTCTCAAGAATCATAGAGGGTGATTGTACAATACAAAGTTTCATCGTCAGATTTCTTCAAAATGATATGACACTTGACTTTTCTGTTTGTTTCAGAGTTATTGTTGCCCAGTCCCCCATACATAGTCTTTTCAGGGCAGTCATCACTGACAGGAAAATCAGAAGCCCTATCCTTGAAACAAGCATGACAAAAGAGATCTGCAAAACATTTACATGAATTCGTAACATGAAAACACATGCAACATGGCTGAACTGCCTTAACCCTTAAGCATTCAAAAATGTTACTTAGACACAAACACTCGAATACACGCATATACACTCACACACCCACACATACACTCACACACCAACACACACACACATTATGTTTGTATGCACACACACACACA
>CM031622.1:2873946-3051301 GCA_018398815.1 Conus ventricosus
ACATAGGCCGTTAAGCCTTTCAATGTCCCCTCGTGTTATTTTACTTTTATGACAGGGTTGAAAATGCATGCAATATAAATTTTCCTTCTTATTCATCAAAGCTTCTAAACTGAACTTTAAATTTCAAGTCTTCATCCAGCAAATTCTTAAAAACATTAGTATTTTTAGCAAATTTAAGTGCAGTTGGCAAACTGTTCCAGTTAGCAATAACTCTGTTACTGAACTTGAATCTCCCCATATTAGTATAAAACTGCTTAACAAATATTTTGCCTTCCGAATTTCTTGTTCTATCTGTTTTAGCAGCCTCAAAAAAATAGTCCCACTGTATGTCCGTTTGCTGGTGAAAAATTTTGAACACTTCAATCAAACCCCCTCTAATACGTCTACCTTTTAAAGAGTGCAAATTTAAGTAATTTAATCTATCTGTATAAGACTTTGTTTGTCATTCGTGGGTCAAAAATTGACTTTGAAGCCGCAGATTGACAAGGCCATTAAAAAAATAATAATAAAAAAAAATAAAAAGGGGGGCGGGGGGGGGGGGGGGGGGGGACAATTTTAATTGTGGAGGTGGACCTTAAACTAATAGTATCCCGTGTTCCGCTTCCTGTTGTAAACCCACAGCCTATGACATTAGTGGCTGTATACTTTGGTAAAACTTGTTTTGAACTTAAAGTTTTTTTGCCTTTGGTCACGCTCATAAGGTTAATTATATTAATGTTTTTTTTTTTATCTTTTATTTTTGGATGCGCAGTCGGAAAACTTGTCTGATACACTTTTAAAGTAATTATCCAGAAGAAAATTGCATTGTGGTTGGCATGTTTCATGGCGCGAAATGCCCGAGTGGAGACAAGAATCTTCTTCTTCTTCTTCCTAAAATACTGGTTCACTCAAAAACGAGTAGGTCACCAGCGCGCATGTTAAAAAGTAAAATAAAATAAAATAAAAAAAGTGCGACTCAAGACTGTTGGCCCCCGGAGCAAATCCGGCAACAAGGGGTCGCACTCGATATTCAAGAAGTTAAAAGCAATGGCCAAATTCAGGCCCAGGTAAAAGTAAAATTTCTGGGGAAGTAAAAATAGAAAATCGTCAATTTTGCAGATCTCAAACTGTCGAATCAATTTGTTTTCTAAATGAGATTGCATCTGTGGCAATCTTGATGGCACCCGGCAGTGAGTTCCACAGCCGTACAGAACTGGGATAAAAAGAATGTAAGTGGCTGTCAATATTTGATGCAGGTATGGCAGGGTTGTACATCCTTAGCAGTATCTATAGGACAAATGTCCTGGACCACCCTGAAGTAATAGGACATTTGTCCTCTTCATAACAAAATCAATCGGACATTTGAACGCAAGCCAGATTGAATGTATATTAAGTTTTATGCACACAAAAAATGGTATTACAAAAGCTGACTATATTCCTAGAGTGGGAAGCCATGTAAATTAATGATGTTTGGTAAAACATACTATTACTAGTCCACACACACACACACAGTCACACACACAGAGGCAGTGTCTTTCCTAAATCACTATTCATTGCTAATGCTAGTATTCAAGTACAATATTGTTCATTTGGAGTCGTCTTTTTGGTTGAAGAGCATTCTTTTCCTTTTCTCTCCCACTTTTCTGTCACCCTGAACACCCATTCTGATTCCCCCTTGACATCACTTGGTCCTTCCATTTGCACCCTCATCAGCATGGCCTGGTTTTCTGCTGTCAGTCTGTTCCCTTGACTTGTCAAAATCAAATTCTGAGTGCTGAACCCTCTTTCTACATCAGCCTACATGGCCTACAACACGTAACAAGTACAAGGCTTATCGCTCTTTAGCCGCTTTACGCTAAAAATAACCTGACACAAGCTGGCTGCGAGCTCTCAGCTGCGAGCCGTGTACCTCGCTGGCTCAGCCTCTGCGAGTCAGGGAGGCAGAGTTGCGAGCTAAAAATAGACCGCCACGGCTCGCCACTAAGCTTAGTGCCCAGTGCACACGGGACTAGTAATAGGCCTAGTGATTCACTGGGCAGTGGGCTTACACTAAAGTTACAGACTGGAGTTCTGTACGACGGTCGGACTCAAATAATTATGCGGGCTTGATATAAACGCCGGTGCCATGTCCGTGAGCATCGGAAAGCTATCGGACAGTGACCGCGTTTTCGGCAAAGTAATGGGACATTTGTCCTCTTCACATGCCAGTTATATCGGACATTTGCATGTGCAATCGGTCTGTGTCCGATGTCCGACGTGGATGTGCAACCATGGTATGGTATAACATGACCGCCACTCTGGTGCTACTTTTATTCAATACCAGCTGTTCCATTGGAATATCGATTACTTTAGCTCTGCCTTTGAAGAAGATGTTAAGTTTGATAAAAGCTCTTCTCTCTTCTAAGGGTTTCCATTCTAATTTCCTCATGTTCTTCTTAGTATTCCCCTTTTCTCTGATGTGGTTCCCTGTTACGAACCGTGCTGCTCTCTTCTGAATCTTTTCGAGGTTATCAATGTCCTTTAGATGGTAAGGATCCCAAACTGAGCAACCATATTCCAGTACTGGTCTAACCAGTGTTTTGTAGCAGTCGTCTTTAACCTTTTGGGGGCAGTCATTAATATTCCTGTATAAGAAAGCTAAGATGTATTTGCTTTCTTACATACTAAATTGTAATGTTCTTTCCATTGAGACGACTATCTATAATCACGCCTAAATATTTGCAGCATTAGTTTCTTTAAGAATAGTATTATGGATAGAATAATCTGATCTAATTGGTGAGCGTTTGTTACATATACGCAACACTTGGCACTTTTGGGGATGAAATTCCATTTTCCAAGTACTTTCCCACTCTGTAAAACGTTTAGATCTTCTTGTAGAATGCGTGTATCATTCTTGCTTCTGATTGTTCTATATACTAAACTGTCATCTGCAAAAAGCCTTATAGTAGTTCCAGGAGAGAGATTTCTACTTATGTCATTTATATAAATTAAGAAAAACAATGGCCCCAGAACAGTTCCCTGTGGTACACCTGACAAGACTGGTTTACAATGGGATGACGACCTTCCACAACAACTTTCTGCGTTCTCCCAACGAGAAATGATCTAGCCCATTTAGCAAAGAACCGCCAATGCCGATGTGTTCTAATTTAAGCAGCAGGCCCTCATGGTCAACCTTATCAAAGGCTTTAGAAAAGTCTAATAAAATTGCATCTATTTGCTGTCTGTTGTTAAGACAGTTATTAAATCATTGAGAGTTGTTATAAGTTGAGTCTCACAACATCCTTCGCTGTCTAAAACCATGTTGGGCATTATTTAAAAAATCATATTTGTCAAGGTGGTCCATTATGCTACTATATTATGTGTTCAAGTAGTTTAGCTGATATGGATGTAACAAACTCTTTCAGATCCGTCCAAACCTTAAGACTTCTCCCATCTACGTCGGGGGGTCGAAAAGAGGAAACGGTTCTGTGCCGGCTGCACACCGCCATTCGTATTTTACCCATTCTTACCTTTTAAAGAGTGAAGAAGCTCCGTGGTGCATTCCATGTCATGCGCCACTCACAATGAAACATGTTCTTTTAGAGTGTTGGGACTTGCACGATGTGAGACACAAACATTTTACAGCGGAGTCCATGAAGACCCTGTTCAGGGATGTCCCGCCTGATGTGATCCTTGAGTTTTTGAGAGAGATTAACATTTATCTGATTTAAGATTTTACGGAAGAAAGATTTTTAACGAAGTTTCTGGTGCGTTTCTAGACGATGTCTTTTACTGAGATGTGTGAAAGGTTGGTTTTTTTTTTTTTTTTTTTTTTTTCCCAAATGACTGGTGAGTTGATTTTAACGTGGTGACAGCCCTGATGTGGCCCTTTGCGGTCGGCTGGGCTATAAGCAACATTATCTTATCTTATCTGATATGGATGTAAGAGATACAGGTCTATAGTTCTCTGCTTTTGTTTTGTCACCCTTTTTGAATAAGGGAACAATGCTCGCATCTCGCCACTCATCAGGTATTACTCCTGGTCCAGTGAAGCTTGCTAAAGTAGTTGGTATACCTCACTCAATTCATTGGCACATAATTTTAAGAGCTTGCCAGGAACGCCATCGGGACCAGTAGCTTTGTTTTCATTGATATTGGTCAGTAACTTAAATACTCCTGCTTTGTTTACTTTGATGTTTTGCATTTCAGGGAGTTTATCATCATCCTTTAGTCTAACGTTAATTAAAGTTTAGGATTTGAGGAAACTGAACAAAACTGCTTGTTTAGTAAGTTTGCTTTCCCTTCAGGGTCCTGTATTAGGTTATTCTGGTTGTTTCTCAGGTCTGGAATCCCAATGTTGTCCTGTCTCTTACTCCTTATGTAAGACCATAATTTCTTGTTTTGATGATCACCTTCTGAAATCATCGAATTAACAAATTGGAGTGAGCAAGCCTACATTCTCTCTGACACCTTCTCTTAATATGTTTATACCTAACCAGTAATCTTTCTGAATTGGGATGTAGTTTCAATTTCTTAAAGAAACGATGTTTCCTTCTCAACAAACGTTTAGTTTTTGTAGTAATCCATGGCTGGTGATTCTTGCTTGAAGTTTTTTAGTTAGGTATGTTGTCATCCATAATAAATTCCAAGTTAGTTTTTATACACTTCCAAAGGTCACTGACATTATCTTTAACACTATGGGACCTCAAAAAAAGACGACTGAAATCATGAGTATCCTTGCGCAATTTTGGTAAATCTGCTTGGTTCCAGAGTCTGATGGTACGTTTAGGGGTTTTCTTCAAAAGGGTTGAAAGTTGCTCTCTGAGAGGATTATGTCATGATCACCCAGGCCTGCAATTAATTCCTGATTGACGATGTGTCGACAGTTGTCGTTCAGTTACACTCTTGAACAGGATTTTTTTTTAATGCTCATTATATTTAACACGTTATGGCGATATTCTCAGAGATTTGTGTTTTACTAATTTGAGTATCGGAAGATAAAATCATGTGAAAATGTAGAAACTCATGCTGTTTTAAAAGTGTTTAAAGTAATTCAATAATCCAGAAGAAAATTCGCATTGTGGTTGGCATGATCATGGCGCGAAATGCCCGAGTGGAGACAAGAATCTTGACGATGTGTCGACAGTTGTCGTTCAGTTACACTCTTTAAACACGATTTTTTTTTAATGCTCATTATATTTAACACGTTATGGCGATATTCTCAGAGATTTATGTTTTACTAATTTGAGTATCGGAAGATAAAATCATGTGAAAATGTAGAAACTCATGCTGTTTTAAAAGTGTTAACGTTCACTGCTCATTTGAAATAAAATTACGGCCAGCCTCATTCTCCAGCCCAAGTACGTTTCAAACGATAAAGACTGAGTGAGGGTTCACACACGCACACACAACACACACACACACACACACACACACACACACACACACACACACACACACATACACACACACACACACACACACACACACACACACAGAGTGACACACACACACAGTGACACACACACACACACACACTGAAATCAGTAGGAAGTGTTCTTTCTCAGTCCTGCTTTCTTTAAACAACCGCTGTCAGTTTTGATGAATTTGCATTTTAAATTTGACACTGGGTTGGGTTGAGTGGGAGGTTCAACCAAACAGAAGAAAACTTGAGTAGGCTGATGTTTAAACTAGTGTTTAGACGGAAGTTGAGAGGGACATGGGCACAGGGTAGCAGGCACAGTAGAATGGATGAAAGGAGCAGGTAAAAAAAAAATTAATAGATTTTCTCCTTTTTTGTTTTATTTCTTTACATTGCCACAGAATTTGGGGTTCTACCATTTCTAGTTTAAGATATAGTCCAAGTGCAGTGTCACTGCTTTGAAGTTCATTGATTGATGCTGTCACAGGCAGAATTGATTGATGCTTCCACAGACAGAAATCGCAGCGTGCATCAGTCAGCAGTGAGATCAACACAAAGACGGATCTTTGAACTAGGACATTACCAGATTTATATACAGACTCTGCCATTATAGCACCAGCACACAGAGTTACTTATGATGCTTCATGCTATGAGCCAGTCTTCCTTATTATCAGTCAGGCTTTTCCACAACATTTGAATGAAGTAGTGTCAACAGGTTAGACACATAGATTGTGCGATCTATCCAGGCAAACAATTATCTTTTCCAAATTGTTTGCAATTGTCCAGACGGAATCACTTCAGAATCAAGAGCGGATAACCTATATGGCTTTAGTTCCTTTCTGAAATGGCACTTGTTTTTTGTTGTTGTTGTTGTTATTTTTACTGGTGCTGATTCAATTTTGAAAACAGTCACCTGAGTATTTATGAGTTCAAACATGCAGTGCTCAATGAACTGCACATATAATATATGTAAAGCTGTTCATGTCCTACTGCAGAAAATCAGCTGAGTAGGGGAACTAGTTTTGTTGAGTGTGTCGCACAGACAATGTTAACTCCACAGCATAGTGCATCATTGTCTTACTCACTGCCTGTGCTTTTGTCTGACTGCTGCTAACTCACACTGACTAACTATTAGTATAAATTTCTACCTACAACACGTTAATCTTTTGTGGCTTTCTTCTTGTCCTAAAGCAGCCCACATAGAGAGAACAAATCGATATAAATGAGCCATTGAGATTGCCATCGCCCTCAGACTTGTCAAGTTCTGTCTTGATGTGGAAGTGACTTCAGGTGCCTTTGAAGATGGGAAAACAACTTCCTCCCTCCTCACCCTATCCCCAGTTCATTTCTATCCACATCGTTGTAATAATTATAAATATAATTCTACTGTTATTGTGTTTACCTCAAGCCATATTATAATCAAACGACAAAGTAAAGTAAACCATATGGTACGAAAATTATGTCGGAGTACAAAGTCTACAAAATTTTAACACCAACCCAAAGTTTCATCATTTGTTGTCAAACATCAAAACAGTAAACAGATTTTTTAAAGAGATGATAATCCTTTTCAGGCATTTTTTGAATTTCTGTAAGAGCTGTACTTGAAACAATCACTCAGTGATTCAAAGAGTTATGTTTGTGCAGTACAAAGAGCATTGTCATGTGGCTGGTATGGATAGTGAATTGACCTTCCACTCACGACCAACAGCAGGTAGCATTCCTTCAGATGGAAGATCATGTTCCATTTCTAGTCTCCTTCCTGGAGACATGGGAGGTCTGTTGACATCGAAACTTATTCCTCTTTCGACTGTGACAGTTGTTACTGTGTTACAGCCCTGATGTGGCCCTTTGCGGTCGGCTGGGCTATAAGCAACATTATCTCTCCCTGTTACTGTGTTACCAGTGAAGAGCCTGTTGTTTTTTTTTTTTAAAGACAAGATTGTTTAACAAGTCTTTTACTAGTTTTAGGTATTGCAGTTAAACAAACTGTGACTTAGCACAGCTCAGCTGACAAAATCTGATCGGATCCTGTCAGTGACGACATCTGTGGGTAAAAAATCCAGCAGTCCATTGGTTCACTCTGGATTGCGGGGTAGGAGGTGATGGTCTGCTTTATCATACACTTTAGTGCAGGATGTAGTCGTGAGGATGTCAGCTTTCCTGCTTTCCTATTTTCATTATGAGCTCAACGGTTGTCTCTTAAGACTTTTGTTTTAAGACTTTTGTGCATGGAAGCCGTGCTGCTTGGGAAACAGGATGTTCAACTTCAAGACAAGTGTACTATTAAATAGAGCTCACTACGATGTTCCAGCATCTTGCTGGTAATGAACATTTGTAACTGTGGTTGGTAATTTGCAGGGTTGGTGTGTTCTCCTTTTGTAAATATGTGAGAAATGAGGGGATCCCTCTGGTCTGATGGTGCTTGGCTGTAATGGGTGGATGACTGGTTGAAGGGAATAAGACCGGTGCACCTCAGTGGACAGCTCTTTTATGATGTGAGTGCTGATGACGTCCGGTGCACTTGCCCTGGCCAGGTGTAGTCTTTAAAGAAGGCGTTGAGCTTCTTTCACAAACACATTAATCGCGTCAAAGACTGGCCAATTCTCCACGGTGCGCCACAGTTAGTGAACTCATCTTGGGTGCAGATTTTGAAGACAGTTTGGATGTGACTGCTCAGTGCATCAGCTTTCATCAGGGATTTAATCAAAAGGTTCCAGTTTGTTTCACCAAGATCTAGTCTTTTGTTGTTACTATCGTGTCTGGCAGTATAACTGGCTGGGCAGGGTGGGCTTGATAGCCTCAACCAACCTAGGAGAAGGACAACTCTGATCTCACACCCAGGTAGATGGAGCTCGTTAGCTTTGCCAGACAGTTCATCTGGGAGAAGGATACTGATGTAAAACCTACGACTCGAGGACCTCACTGTCATCGTCCCAGCTTGCTGGGCCATGGTAAGTGAACCTGGGTGTAATTGTAAAGGATGGCCAGTTCAGCGCACTCTGCACTCCACCTAGATTAAAATCTTCACTGTCATTAAAATCTTCACTGTCACTGTGCAGGTTCAAATGACATGCCCACATTCACAACCAGCAACCATTCCAAGTCCCGTAGCAGTCAGAATGGGGCGGAAATGGCGGGTGGAAGATGATACCGGAAGCAACAGTCTCAATGCTGCACGATGGCAGTTTAGGATATAATCATAGTCATCTGATGTTGACATGGGGACGACAACGTCATTTGGCATGTTCTGAATGACCAAGCCGTCGTTTTCAAGGGCAGCACTGCCTGCTCCACATGGAGAGGGGCCTACAAAAGGTGGCCTAAGCAAAGCCCGTTTCCTCTACCTTCCCAGCTGGCTGCCCACGGCCAACGGGCATCTTTTCAAGGGACTGAACAACATCATTAAAGCAAGCTTCCAACCTACCAATGGTGTGAAAGCACTGAAACTCGCTTGCTGAAACATCAGAACCATGCTTGATGTAGTCTACAGCAGTCGTCCAGAATGTCGCTGCACACTTGTCACTCATGAACTGTCCAAACTGAATGTTGACATGTCAGACAAACCAGCAACAGAGAGACGCTGTTCAGGCGTGGGTCTTACGGTCAGAAACTCCATTGCTTCCAAGCTTGAAAACCTACCAGCAGGTCATTCTGACGACATCATCACTATGCGCCTCCCACTGAGAAACCAGAAAGATGTCATGCTTTTTACTAATGTCAGTGTGTGTGCTCCCCAACTTGTCAAGCAGATGGTGCATAAAAGGACTAATTTTACTCTGACCTGTTCAGTCTCCTGGTCTACAAAGCACCCCTGCCGACGACAAGGTTGTAGTCCGTCCAGGGCGGGGGAAGTCATGGTGTTATTGCGTAAGAGAACAAAGTTGATGTATTAGTCAGGCTTAACACACAGGGGCCGGAATAGCTCAGTTGGTAGAGCGCTGGACTCATGATCCTGGGGTTGCGGGTTCGAATTTCGGTACAGGTGGATTTTTCCCTTGCAGTTAACATTGGCTCTGACTCCATTCCCACACAGTCCTTTGAATGAGACTATAAACCAAGGTTCCGTGTGTGAACGCACGCACAACATCTTGCACACACGTACATTTCCATCACTAACTTTCGGAAGAGAAGGCCAGTTTGGCCGTTGGTATGGATGCCACGTTACACATAGCATGCACCTTCCCTGAAGATGGATGTCACCGATCGGCGGTAGTAAATCAGCCATCCATAGGTTTGGAGTAATGGTAATTCAGAAATAGAGAGCGTGTGCATATGTGTGTATGTGTGTGTGCGAGCGTGCGTGTGTAAGATTGGGGTCTTGGTTAAGGTGGAAGGTTAGGCTAGGTAGGGGGCTGGGGAATAAGACATAAAATATTTTTAAATTCCAATCTTCACTTGTTGAAGGGATGGAAGCGGGAGGTTGGTTCCATTCCCGATTGTTACCCTTTTGTTACTTTGGTTCTACACCAGAGAAGGCGGGGCAGGATATCGGCTGTTGTCGGTGTCAAGTCTGTGAGTTGTTGTGGTAAATTGTCGTTGTGGTTGCACGAGCAACAACTAGTCCGTTGGTCCGGCGTGTCAGCTCTGCGGAGGGATACACTGCTCTGACCAATCGCTGTTTTGTGTTGTGAGTAGAGTTCGCTTGGTTCCGACCAGGTCGGAATGCGTTGGGGTAGCTTCACTTCGGTCCCTGGTGTTCGTCGGAGTGGACGCGCCTTGTAGTTGCGGCGGCAGCGCGTTAGTCGAGCTGAGTGACTTCGAGTCATAGTCAGTGCCAGGTCCTCGTCGGGTCTGGTGTGCCCTTGGCCTGTGCGGGTTCTGTGTCGTCTCTGTTGGCAGCCACTTCAGCCAGTTGCAGAACTGGTGTGGTTGAACGTCTGTCTGTCCAGTTGTGTCAGCAGGTGGTATCCTGTTCCGTCCTGAGGGTGGGGCCAGACCACCGCAGTCTGCTGCCGCGTGCCGGCAGGTGAGCGGCAGTTTCCCGTTGCCTGTTGCTTTACCGGGGAAGGGCCGGCTGCCGTCTGTGGTGCAGCTCTCCTTCTGCTGCCGGGGTTCTTCCTGGAGTTCTCCAGCCACCTGTTGCTCTACCCTGTTCGGCGTCCTGTGAGAGGGCGCTGCACCAGACCTTCCCTCACCCTCAGTGTCGGCGGGGCCTTCAGAGGAGGAGGTGTCCTTCGAGCCCCGGACTCGTCGAGAGGGAGTCTGGTGTGTGGGGTGCGCCAGGTGTCGTGCCCAGCGCAGGGGAGGAGTCAGACCGTGAGGAGTCACGGTCGGCGCCGGGGTGTAGAGTCTTCGGGGTGTCAGTCTGCGTGAGGCCACGGACAGCGCTGAGGAGCGGAGTCATCCGTGGAGGAGTCAGCCTGTGAGGGTCCCCGGACAGCGCTGGGAGCGGAAGTCATCCGTGGAGGAGTCAGCCTGCGAGGGTCCACGGGACAGCGCTGAGGAGCGGAGTCATCCGTGGAGGAGTCAGTCTGTGAGGGTCCCCGGACAGTGCCAAGGACTAGAGCTTTCCGGGCCGGCATAGGTTGTCCCATGGGTGTTGTAGAAGGGGTGTAGCGTTAGGCAGTAGGATAGGGGTGTTAGCTACTGCCTCCTTTTGGGACGTAGTGGCCAGCACAGTGTAGGGTACTTGTCGCTGCCTCCTTAGGGACGCAGTGACCAGTGCGATAGTGGTCCCGGGTCAAAAGAGAAGGGTGGGTCCTGGGGAGAGGTGTGGGTGGTAGCAGTTTAAGTTTAGAGTCCCTTGGGTTTATTCTTGTCCCTATTAGTTAGCCACCACGTGTGCGGGCTATCTCTGCGTCCCTAGGTCGCAGTGATATACCGCAACTGGTGTTTTAGTATAGGTTAGGGTTCTCAGGGTCGTAGTAGGGTAGGGTGGGTCAGTGAAGAAGTGGGATACCGGTGTGTGGTTGTAGATGGACGTGAGTGGTGGCGCCATGGTATGTTTGGGTGTGTGAAATAAAGAGGTGCGCGTGATTGTAAAGTTGTGTTAGTGTGCTGTGTTGTCTGCTCTAGTGTGTAATAGGTGTGGGTAGGGGTGGTAGGGCCGTCCGGCTTAGCGACCGTGACATTTGGTGGAGATGCGGGGTACATTCTTAGGTGGTTCTGGGTAGGCGATAGGTAGCTAGAAGGGAGGTAGGGGGGTGTTGTGTCCGGTGTGTACGTCGAGTGAGTGGGTGGTTGGTGGGAGCGTACCAGTACCCTGGGAGGTGGTACGTTATAGTGTCCCTGTTCACTTCAGACAGCTTTCCAGTGGCATTGGGCAGGGCACTTGTGTTGGTGTGAATGGGTTGGCGCTACCGAGTGAGTGAGGTATGAGTGATCAATAATATTGAGTGGGTGTTGGAAGTGTGAGTGACTACGCAGTGCAGTGTAGGTGAGGTGCCGGAAGGGTACCAGGCGTCTGTTGTGTCCCTTATGTGGTATACCCCAGTGAGTAGGTTAGAGTGGTACCCAGCCCGTGACTGAACGCTGTGTGCTCGCATATCCTGTGGGGATTAAGGGCAGTGTAAGCCCAGGTGACTGTGCGTGGAAAGCTCGAGGGTGCGTAGTGTTGTGACACTAAGGTGTGCTGGGAGTGCATTATGAACTTGTGGGGTGCAAGTGCACTGTGATCGGGTGGGTGCGGCCTACCAGAGACAGGGAGGCCCGTGACTTGTAGTCCATGTGAACTGTGTGCGCATGCACAGTGGACGGTGGGAATACGGCGTCACGTGATTGGGTTGGCGCCCAGACAGCGCATTGGTAATATTGTGTGGGTTAGACCCCGTATCGGTATATGTATGAGATATACAAGTGTGGGTGGAGGTTATGCTGGTTGCGTGACTCATTGAGAATAGTGGTGTACTTGTGCCGGGTTGCTTCAGGGGCAAGTGCGTAGTCAGGGACCTCCAGTTGCGCTCAGATCGCATACTGTTTGTGGCTAGCTCTGTGGTGGTAGGGGTACCCTATGTCTAACACACCGAGCCCACCCGCAGTACGACCCCGATAGTGTCATGGATCCACAGGCCCCTACGGCGGATACCAAACCAAGGTTAGTGACCAGGATGCGGGGGTGGATCATGAACCGGGGACGGGGACTTATGCAAAGTTTGTCAAGTTGGGAACGGCGATGGGTTTTAGCTGGGGGAGATCTCGCCAAGTTCGTCACAGACTCGGTGCGTAATGAAGACGAGAAGCAAAGGTTAAAGCAGAGGGATGAGGATGAGAAGATAGCGAGAGAAGCAGAGTTGGAGCTCCGGATGGAGGAGAAAGTGAGGCAGAAGATGAAGGACGAAAAGAGAAAGCTGCTAGGCAGAGGGAGTTAGAGATGCAGCAGAGGAAGATTGAAGAAGAGAAAGCTGCTAGGCAGAGGGAGTTAGAGATGCAGCAGAGGAAGATTGAAGAGGAGAAAGCTGCTAGGCAGAGGGAGTTAGAGAGGCAGAAGATGAAGGATGAGAGGGAGCTAGAGATGAAGCAGAGGAAGATTGAAGAGGAGAAAGCTGATAGGCAGAGGAAGATTGAAGAGGAGAAAGCTGCTAGGCAGAGAGAGCTGGAGTTAAAGCAGGCCGAGTTAGATCTCAAGAGACGAAAAGATGAAGCTGAGTTAGAGGCAAGAGAGCGAGAGCTAAACATACAAGAGAGACAGGCCTCAGATGAAGCGAGCATAAAAAACGCTTGATTGAGGTGAAGGAAACGAAGCGTGTCCACCTTGAGCCGTTAGGAGAGAACGATGACGTGGACGCTTTCATCGCCCAATTTGAGCGTGTAGCCCAGATGTGCAAGTGGAGCGAGACCTCATGGCCCACACGTCTGATGTCTCTGCTGAGAGGAAAGCTAGAGAAGCAGTAATGCGTTTGAGTGTGGACGAGTTAAGCGACTATGATCAGATAAAGAGCGCCCTGTTCAGCCACTTTAGGCTAGATGCTGAGGCCTACCGGGAAAAGTTTAGAAGCATCAAGAAGGACGCTGCTGAGACTTTCGCCCAAGTGCTGGGAAGGATGAAGCGGTGGTTTTCCCTCTGGTGTGCGGCAGCGGGCAAGGACGAGAGTGTGGCAGAGGATGTTAAGGATCTGCTTTTCCAAGAACAGTTTTACCAGCTGCTGTCCCCAGAGTTCACGATTGAGGTCGGAAGACATGCCCGAAAAATGTTTGAACAAATGGCAACGGAAGCTACTGTTTTAGCAGAGGCCAAAAGATTGGGGAGGAAGGCGAAGCAAGACCGAGCAGTTAACCAGCCCAACCTGGGTAATGGGCATGAAACGACAGAGAGCCAGTCTGCAGAGAGGTCCCAACAAAGTGATGGTGCACTACAGCAACCGAACAGGAGATCAGAAGGGCCTAGATCGACCATAGTTTGTTTTAACTGCAAAAAGCCAGGCCACGTCGCTAGGAAATGCCCTGAGCCCCATTTGTTGGAGTGGTTCAGTGTTGTGACCAGCCCCAAGCTCGAGTGGTCCCTACGTTGTGTCGTCCATGCGCTGAGCAGCAGTACGACCTGCGTGCATTGTGGGAAGTCAACGGGTCGCCGGCCAATGGATTACGAGACACTGGTGCCGGATACACCGTAGTGGCCCAGTGGTTGGTACCAGCAGATGCGTACACAGGAGAGACAGTCCCAGTAGTGTTGGCTGAGTCCAGGTGTAGGTCTGTGTTGCCTGTGGCGGTAGTAGAGTTGAAGTCACCATTCATCGAAGGGAAGTTGGATGTTTTGGTCATGAATAGCCCTGTGCAGGAAGTCCTGATCGGAAACTTCGCAAAGAGAGTAGGAGATTCGGTTGGACACGTGTGCCTGTATACGCAGACCCGGCGTTGGTAGGGGCAGTGCAGACACGCGCGCAGAGAGCCAGGGAGCAGCAAGAACCAGTACCACTGCCCGTGGAGGAGTGCTTTCTGAACACCTCTACCCAGCAGTTAATTCAGATGCAGGACCAGGATGAAACCTTGAGGAAGGCTCGGAGTGCGTGTGAAGCAGGGACGCACTTCCACACCAAGTTTGGACGAGTCGAGTACGCTCGGAAATCTGGTGTACTGGTCAGGCGGTTTGAGGGTCCCAAGGACGTAGCGAGTCAAATCTGCGTCCCAGCTGAACTGCGGGCCACGGTGATGAAGCTAGCCCACGACGTACCCATGTCTGGACACTTAGGTACCACCCGAACCAAGGAGCGAGTTGGTCGCCATTTTTATTGGCCAGGCATGCATGCTGACATTCGTCGGTACTGCCAGTCATGTGTCCAGTGTCAGCGTACTGTTAAGGGAAGAGTCTCAAGAGTTTCTCTTGTAAGGAAGCCACTGATGCGCAGGCCCATGCAGATACTGAGAGATCTCTGGTTGCAACCAGAAAGGCAAGATCTCGGCACAGCGGCAGGAGTACGTCGTCAACTAAGAAACAAGGTAGCTGAGACGTGTGAGTTGACAAAGAAGAACTTGGCAACAGCAGGTTGCAGTACAAGCGACATTGTCATTTGAGGACGAAACCCAGGAGGTAGCTGTGGGGTCTAGAGTGTTAGTGGGAGATCACCAGGTGGGCACTGCAGCTGCAGTCATTCCAGTTTACGGTGCAGGCAGTGTCGGGAAAGGACAATGTGGCGGCAGACTTCTTGAGTCGCTTGCCGTAGAGAGAGAGAGAGGAGAGAGAGAGAGAGAGAGAGAGAGAGAGAGAATGTAAGTTCCATTTACCTGTGTCATAAGAAGTTGGACATTGTTGAAGATATGCATGTGTCATTGGAAGACAATGACGTAGCAAAGTGTTACTGGGGGTGTGGTATTTGTAGCACGTGTTGCATAGCGGTCGTGCATGGTCAGAGCACCCTCGGTTATGAAGTTTATATATAGACCGTAATGTAACGGCTGCCTGTAAGTGCCTGCGTTAAGGTCGTGGAAGGCAGAATTGGACCAGAGTGGTTAATGCATTCTGTGGTTAATGATGTATTTAAAAGTGTTGTTGGAATGATGATGGGGTGCATCAAAAGTAACAGCAGGGCAGAGTGAGTGGTGTGGAGTTGGATTGTTATAGGTAGGTGTGAGTAAACGCCGATCGAGTGAGAAGTTTTTGTTGGTTTTAACTGTAGTTAAAACTTAGGCAGGGGGGTGTGTCACCGATCGGCGGTAGTAAATCAGCCGTCCATAGGTTTGGAGTAATGGTAATTCAGAAATAGAGAGCGTGTGCATATGTGTGTATGTGTGTGTGCGAGCGTGCGTGTGTAAGATTGGGGTCTTGGTTAAGGTGGAAGGTTAGGCTAGGTAGGGGGCTGGGGAAATAAGACATAAAATATTTTTTAAATTCCAATCTTCACTTGTTGAAGGGATGGAAGCGGGAGGTTGGTTTCCATTCCGATTGTTACCCTTTTGTTACTTTGGTTCTACACCAGAGAAGGCGGGGCAGGATATCGGCTGTTGTCGGTGTCAAGTCTGTGAGTTGTTGTGGTAAATTGTCGTGTGGTTGCACGAGCAACAACTAGTCCGTTGGTCCGGCGTGTCAGCTCTGCGGAGGGATTATGCTGCTCTGACCAATCGCTGTTTTGTGTTGTGAGTAGAGTTCGCTTGGTTCCGACCAGGTCGGAATGCGTTGGGGTAGCTTCACTTCGGTCCCTGGTGTTCGTCGGAGTGGATGCGCCTTGTAGTTGCGGCGGCAGCGCCGTTAGTCGAGCTGAGTGACTTCGAGTCATAGTCAGTGCCAGGTCCTCGTCGGGTCTGGTGTGCCTTGGCCTGTGCCGGGTTCTGTGTCGTCTCTGTTGGCAGCCACTTCAGCCAGTTGCAGAACTGGTGTGGTTGAACGTCTGTCTGTCCAGTTGTGTCAGCAGGTGGTATCCTGTTCCGTCCTGAGGGTGGGGCCAGACCACCGCAGTCTGCTGCCGCGTGCCGGCAGGTGAGCGGCAGTTTCCGTTGCCTGTTGCTTTACCGGGGAAGGGCCGTCTGCCGTCTGTGGTGCAGCTCTCCTTCTGCTGCCGGGGTTCTTCCTGGAGTTCTCCAGCCACCTGTTGCTCTACCCTGTTCGGCGTCCTGTGAGAGGGCGCTGCACCAGACCTTCCCTCACCCTCAGTGTCCGGCGGGGCCTTCAGAGGAGGAGGTGTCCTTCGAGCCCCGGACTACGTCGAGAGGGAGTCTGGTGTGTGGGTGCACCAGGTTGTCGTGCCCAGCGCAGGGGAGGAGTCAGACCGTGAGGAGTCACGGTCGGCGCCGGGGTGTAGAGTCTTCGGGGTGTCAGTCTGCGTGAGGCCACGGACAGCGCTGAGGAGCGGAGTCATCGTGGAGGAGTCAGCCTGTGAGGGTCCCCGGACAGCGCTGGGGAGCGGAAGTCATCCGTGGAGGAGTCAGCCTGCGTGGGTCCACGGACAGCGCTGAGGAGCGGAGTCATCCGTGGAGGAGTCAGTCTGTGAGGGTCCCGGACAGTGCAAGGACTAGAGCTTTCCGGGCCGCATAGGTTGTCCCATGGGTGTTGTAGAAGGGGTGTAGCGTTAGGCAGTAGGATAGGGGTGTTAGCTACTGCCTCCTTTTGGGACGTAGTGGCCAGCACAGTGTAGGGTACTTGTCGCTGCCTCCCTTAGGGACGCAGTGACCAGTGCGATAGTGGTCCGGGTCAAAAGAGAAGGGTGGGTCCTGGGGAGAGGTGTGGGTGGTAGCGTTTAAGTTTAGAGTCCCTTGGGTTTATTCTTGTCCCTATTAGTTAGCCACCACGTGTGCGGGCTATCTCTGCGTCCCTAGGTCGCAGTGATATACCGCAACTGGTGTTTTAGTATAGGTTAGGGTTCTCAGGGTGTAGTAGGGTAGGGTGGGTCAGTGAAGAAGTGGGATACCGGTGTGTGGTTGTAGATGGACGTGAGTGGTGGCGCCATGGTATGTTTGGGTGTGTGAAATAAAGAGGTGCGCGTGATTGTAAAGTTGTGTTAGTGTGCTGTGTTGTCTGCTCTAGTGTGTAATAGGTGTGGGTAGGGGTGGTAGGGCCGTCCGGCTTAGCGACCGTGACAATGGTGTATGGCTGAATTAATGGCGGGATAAAAAATGGTCATACACAAACAGTTCATACAGGCAGTGTCTGCAGGAGTATCAGCCTGTGTACGCAGAAAGAAACAAGAAAGAAAGAAAAAAAGAAAGGCTTAACACACCAAGGTTATCTATGCACTCATAAACGCATATGTACACTCGTACACCTACTTATCATGTCACCCACTGGGAATTGGGTGTCACGCATTCGCTTCTCTTCTAACACTACTTACAACAAGAAATACAGTTTTTACTGCACTTAAGATTACACATGTTGTATGAAAAGTCCAAATACACTAAAAAAAGATATAGTCAAACATAAGACTAAGAGATCAATACTTCCTAATCCTAGCTTTGTACAATGGGTTCGTACATGGCCAGGTTTCCACACACACACACAGTTGCACACCACCTCACAGTTCTTGAACAAGTCACTGCAAATTGCTCCAGCACAGGGTCACTGATGGTGACGCCTTGGGTTGTCTGGCACCAGGTTCTAGGACTGGGTCTCTGTGGTCGTGTCTGGGGACTCTTCCTTGACGTAAAAGTCTTTTTTTCCTTATACACCTACCTCAGGGTTTTAAACTTGAGTTTTTCTTTCTCGCTTGTCTTTGATGCCCAAGACCTTGCTTCCACTTCTGTCGCTCCTTCCAGACATGTTTCTTTCGACCCAGATCTGTCCTGTTCACTGTTCTTTCTCTCGCGTGTCCTGTTCCTCGTCTCCCCTCTCTCTCCGTTTCTATAGGGATTTAAACGAAGAATCTTACCATAGGCCATGCCTTTGTCCATGTCGCTTCTCTACCACCTTGTTCACATCCACAATGAATTCCCCTGTGTTGTGTCGTGTCAGTTCGCCTCAGGTGGTTGGCAGGAATAGCAGTTCGCCTTAGGTGGTTGGCAGGAATAGCAGTTCGCCTTTGGTGGTTGGCAGGAATAGCAGTTCGCCTTATGTGGTTGGCAGGAATAGCAGTTCGCCTTAGGTGGTTGGCAGGAATAGCAGTTCGCCTTAGGTGGTTGGCAGGAATAGCGATCAGGTCGTACTGCTGGTGGTGGAGGCGTCTCCACTGGTGCAGTAAAATGGCGCCACAGAAACAACATGTGACGGAAACGTTGGCCATTGCCAGTCTTCTTTCTTTCTTTCTGCGTACGCAGACTGATACTCCTGCGGACACTGCCTGTATAGACAGGCAGTGGAGTTTTGTGTGTATGACTTTTTTATCCCGCCATTAAGGCAGCCATACTCCATCTTTGGGGAAGCCATTGCCAGTGAACAAGACTTGTGTAGGTGGTACAGGAAAAGAAACGTCCTGTGCTGAAGACGAGCACAGGTGTTTTGATGTGGAGGGAGGGTGGTGGTGACAGGTTTCCACGTGAAAAACTGTTGAACATCCAAGACATTCAAAATGGTGTGTGTGTTAAGTTTTCAGTTTGTTGCTTCCGCCTCCTACCCATCTTTTTTTTTCTTTCTTTTAAAGTAATCTTTGAATTTTTTTTCCATGATATATAATAATCATTCATAAAGCATAACAGGTTTTTTTTAATGATTTTTTAAGAATATCAATCAGAATGACTTGTGATTTGACTTAGTTTTTTTTTTTTTTTAAAGAATAGGTATTTTTATGTATTGAGACAAAGAGAACATCAGTGAACCATAATCCTGTCTTTGTTACTGTTAGTTCAGGAAAATGAGGACGTTAGAACTTAATTTGTGGAAATGCAGCTATGTTCATACTACTGAAAACATCAAACACTAGTTGCTTCACAAACTGGGGTTCTTCTACTCTTGGATACTTTTACGTCTAGGCATGTCTGAGACAGATGTAGTCTCCTCCCCCCCACCCACCACCCCCTTCATACACACATACAATGAGTGATATGTTCTGCACACAGAATTTTCTTTTGCTGCCTTCTACATTCATAAACTTGGTGTAGAGCAGAAATGCACTCACACAAGAAAACTTTAAAAAAAAAAAATCATCACTCACATATATATTATGCATACACAAAATGCACACACACACACACACACACACACACACACACACACACACACACACACACACACACACACACTTCTATGCGCACAAATGCATGCATACACACACATGCATGCACACACATGCATGCTTGCACTCTTCTCTCTCTCTCTCTCTCTCTCTCTCTCTCTCTCTCTCTCTCTCTCTCTGTCTCTCTCTCTCTCTCTCTCTCTCTCTCTCTCTCTCTCTCTCTCTCAATCAATCAATCAATCGCAAACACACTGACTGATCAGAAGCTTTCACTCTTTTTCTTTTATTGTCAGATCTTTCTCTTGAACTCAGACAGCCCTGATGTGGCCCTTTGCGGTCGGTCTGGGCTATAAGCAACATTATCTTACTATCTTGAACTCAGCTAAGGATACAGACAGTGATGTGTGTTTGCTCTGTCGACAGGAAAGGCAGTGGAAGGATGGGAAGGCGGACAGCGGAACCAGTGGACCCATAACTGCCAGCAGACAGGGGATGTTCTGCATTATACCACATCCCATAGGTTTCCTAGACTGTAGCTCTCAGTGGCACACACACACACACACACACACACACACACACACACACACACACACACACACACACACACACACACACGTTCGCACATTCCTTACTCTGTCCAGGATGTCGATGGTGTAATCCTCAGCCACAGCCCATCATGCTGCTGGGAAGTCAGAGCTAGGCTCCTCGGCATCAAGATCAACACCAGGGGAAGATCGTCTGCAGGGTGTGGCTGGTGCAAGCCCACGGAGAAGTCAAGCAAGACTGTCCAGATTCCAAGGAAGCCAAACAACAGCTGTGCAAGGGAAAAACTGCTCAGCATCTGTTTCACATAGTGCTGAAGCACAGCAGACAAGGCTGAACAAGAGCTGTGCAAGGGAAAAAACTGCTCAGCATCTGTTTCACATAGTGCTGAAGCACAGCAGACAAGGCTGAACAAGAGCTGTGCGGCTAGTGCCAGTGGTTCCAGTGCAGGTCGTCTCAGCATGGGCCGATCAGTGAAAGGTGAACGTGCTACCAGGACTGTAGCAAACAGCACTGTGGGCGGTCATGGTAAAGAAGCTGCTGGCGCCGAGAGTTGTGTGTTGGTAGGCACAAGTCGGACAGCGACCCGGACTGGCGCACGGCGTGGGGGTAATTCTTCCCGACAGACTCATAGTGGTTCCTCTGGAAGCAGACCAAGATCTTGTAGACAAGAACAGGATGTGGAGGGGTCAAGCTCTGCTGGACAGTGGTCAGGGGGCGGTGCTTCAGGCAGGGGCAGACTTGGGAGGCAGAACTTTGGCATCAGCACAGTGACCAGAAAACATTCCGAGTCACTGGTGCGGGAACGACCCACGGTGACGGAGAAAAGACGCACCAAAAATAGATCCAACGTAGGCAGGCTGGACGCTGCCTCATCATCATTAATGTCACCCGTGTCTAGGGAAGGAGCGGGAAGAAACGCCGCTGGCCGACAAGTGACAGACAGCTCAGGAGCAGCGGGTCAGCTGCAGGTTTCACATAAGCCAGGCAAACCAGTCAAGCGGAAGCGAGGCAAGCGTTCCTTTCCTGAGCCAAGCTCGTCTCTGGCCCAGAGCTCTCAGGTGCAGCGCAGGGCTCAGGAAGAGCCTCCTTCGAAGAGAACTCGCCTATCGGGCAGTCAGCCCACAGGAGCCGAGTGTGACAGAAGACTGCTGGGAAAGAAGTCTTTTCTGCGCAGAGCTCAGGAGGACATGCTAGCCTCTGGTTCCGCCTTCACTGACGGTCGCAGTGGCCAAACAAGCTCTGGTTCCGCCTTCACTGACGGTCGCAGTGGCCAAACAAGCTCTGGATCCAAGGCTGGCTTGTCACAAACCCAGAACATAGACAAACCTTTGACCCGACGCTCTTTGCATGACGCTTCGTCCAACAGGTTACGAAACTACCGTTATCGAGGCTCAGTTACAGGATTTGGGGGGATCCAGGGAGAAAATCAAGGGGAACATCAGCAGTTCAATGACAGTGATTCTGTGCTGGGTACCGGCTGGCAAAGGTCACAAATACATACTCGAGGAGCAAAGAGGGGTAGAGGGGCACGACATCGTTTGGCTGAAAGTGTCGGCTTTAAGCCAGGAAGTAGTTCACAGACAAAAACAGGGGTTTCTAGAAATGGAAGGGCTGTGCGTGCAACACATGTGAGTGCACCCTCCGACAACACAAATGGCAAGTCGTTTCCTCCACACCAACATGTGACCTGTGGGAAGATGGCAGGAAGAACGAAAGAGAGCCACAGCGATGTTGGCTCAGAGGTGCTTCCTGTGGCAAAACGTTTGAGGACCTTGACTCGTGTGCCAATGCTGGGCGCGACTTTGCTAGGAATTGTGAGAGGCCAAAACGGAACCTGTCTAAGAGAAAGAAATGTGAATGCTGCAATTTTGATGAGCATTCTGACTTGTCATTTTCAGACTCGGATACTGAATTACAAAAGTGTTCAGGAAAAGATGAAGACAGGGCATGGAGGTCCGCGATACGATCCAGTCGAAAGAAGGTGAAAGGGGGCGCTGCTGGTAAGGTTAGGGGTCGTCGGTGTCGGAACAGAAAGTTAAAAGAGGGAGTGAGCGTGTTGAGAGATTACACCTCAAATCACAATCAACAGCATGAAGATACAAAATACACATACCCAGTACCAGTGAAGATGCACACATTCATGTTCAAGCAAGAAATCAGTCTGCCAGGTATCCTTCGCGGTGCTGGAAAGGAAGAAGTGAAGAGGGAGACAGTGCAGGTGTCCAACAGCTGGCCAAAAGAGGAGTCGTCATCCAGGCCTGGAATGTACACCTTCAACCAGGATGCCACCCTTCCTGGACAGATAGCCTACATGGAGGAGGACTTCTATGTGGTAGTCGCAGGTAGCGACTGTGAAGAAGACAGTACAGATGTGTCAACCGCGGGTGACACATCAGCAGAGAACATTAAAGCAGATGAAGAGAGTGCAGTAAAGACGCAAAAAGAAGAAGCTGACTTTGAGATGAACGGTGGTCCCTGTGCATTGGGTTGCTCAAAGAAAGAGCACAAAGAAGAGTCTCCAGCAAGTATGACGTCCTCACGAAGTGAGGTACCTGGTACACACGTTAAACATGATGCTGAGACTTCAATCTCTGCTCCAGAAGAGGACAAAACCGGTGTGCCAGTAACTGCCCAGGGTGACAGATTTCAACCACACAGTGAACACAATCATGACCATTCATCAACTGAACAAAAACCTGCGTCTCGCTCAGACACTACATTAAGTGTGGAAAAACAGAAATATTTGCAGAGTGAGGGGATTTCAGAGACAGAAGCGGAAGTGCCAAAGAATGAAGAGGAATCAACAGCAACAGAGCGAGACAATCAAAGCTCATTAGCGGCTCTGAGAGACAAAGATGACGCTAGTGGCAGGCAGAACAAGCAGAGTCCAGACACCACAGTGACTTTACAAAAGGAAGATGCAGACCTACGGAATCGAAGGGTTGAAAGGATGTCAGATTCGCTGTCTTCTGCTCGGGAACAAGACCGGACAAGGAGATGTGACTTATCAGCTACACAAAAAGAAATGGAGATTGCGGATCAAGTGAGTGCCGACACACAAAATGTGCAACAGTGTCCAGCTGTAGGTGTACATTTAACCCCAGAAACTCAGCCAACTGTGAGTGTGAACATGCCAGAGGACAATGATCAAACTGTAGGTGTAAATGTGCAGGAAGAAAGTGACCGTGTGGGGAGTGCAAACACAAGTGGACAGAGTTACCAAAGAGCAGCAGAGGCTGAGGCATCTGAGGTAAAAGACCAGACTAAAGTTTCAAATATATCTGAAGGAAATGATCCAGCTTTGATCTCGTACACATCAAGCACAGGTAACCAGGTTCGGGATCCTGCAGCAGGGGTTCTGAGAGGGAAGGAGGAACCAGCGCCAGAGGACAAGAGGGGCTTGGCGCAGGCTGGTCTGGCCACACCGGTGCCTGATGCAGAAGGCCTCGACAATGAAAACAAGGTTGATGTGAACCTCACCGAGATTCCCTGCCCTGAAAGTGCCGCCGAGGGAAGCTGCGCAGGGGGGGAGCACAACCAGCGCCACAGCGTTACAGAAATGGATCCCAAACAAGATGGCGCCGCTACAGCAAGCCCTGGGGAAGATCAACGGTCGTCTCTGGAACATGGAGATTTGGCAGGTGGTAATCCTGTACAGGATCACGTCCCTAACCTCACCACCCCAAGACAAGAGAATCCAGAACTGGAACCTGTTGAGGGACAAGCCACACAGATGATACCTTCAGCCGAGGAGTCTGAAGAGGAAGCCTTGGGAGAAAGGATTCAACCGTTGTTAACCCCAGGAAGACGAGATGATTGTCTTGTAACTTCCAATGAAGTTCCGACCCCAGTACAGGCAGAGACAGGTGTAGCACTCACGAAGCCGGGTCATCCAGGTCAGGTTCGTAACGTCAGTGCTGAGTGTGACAAAGAGGATTGTGATGGACACGTTTCTACTGTAAGACAATGTGACTTGCCTCCAGAGTGTACATTTGCCACAGCAGACGTTCAGGCAGTATGCAGGGGTGATTCAGGAGAGAACTCACAGGAGCACTGTCATGATCTGGTCATGGCAGAAAAACATTTTGCAAGAAAATTTCCCGTTCACTGCTTATTCCAGTGTGCCGAGTTCTTCCCACGGTAACCACCCTTTTGAGGGCAGAGACATGCAGTGTAGTGCCATGCAGGCCCCAGCTGAGGAAGCTGTTCAAAGGAATGATGACAAGGCTGTTGGGCCTGTGGCAGAAAAGAAGACTTCCGAAGCTGGTGATGAAGTTCAGGGTGTGACAGACAGCGGAGAAGCAACTGGCGATGCTACAGAACAAACTGTCCCGTCGCCTCCTCCAACAAACCAGGAAATGCGTGAAGAGAGTAAATTGTCTCATTCGGAGCAAACTCGCCAGTTTCCAGAAGCCACCTGTTGGCAGGAGCGTAAACCAGATAATGCAGTGAGATGTAGTCTGGATGGAGATGAAGTTCCTGCCCAAGTGAAGACCGTACCCTTCATTCCAGACGTGAGGGAGTTGGTTGAGGAGAGTTATCATGGTCTGGGTGGAGTTTCAGCAGATGAAACTACCCAGGATCAGAATCGTGAAGTCTCGTGTGGTCCAGAGCATTCATACCTGCAGCCGGCGTGCAGTCCAGCGGTGGAACCGTTTGCCCTGCACAGAAACGTGTTCTCTGTGGCCCCTCTGCAGGAAGGGAACCAGAGACAGCACCATCCCCAGAAAGGCACTCCTGACAGTGGGGTCGCCAGTGGGGTCTGGCAGCGAAGACGACCAGTGATGAAAACGAAAACCCGCAGCCTCTGCACTGAAACACATGACAGATCAGGACTGACTCAAAACTCGAAGAGCAGGTCACCCAAAGTGATGTCTTGGGTGAACTGATTGCAGTAAAAGACACGCTTATGACTTCCCATCAGAAGAGGGCAAGGTTTCAGTTCAGGGTAAAAGCCAAGCCAGTGACTGGTGCGTCAGTTTGGCTGCCTGGTGAGTTGAGGAGGAATTGTTTAAAAGTGATTGACTCCTTGACTGCGCAACTTTGACGACAGCGGATCAGTATGCATTATGTATTTGTATGGATTTGACCTTTGAAGGGCTCTGACTACAGTATGGATTTGACCTTTGAAGGGCACTGACTGCAGTATGGGTTTGACCTTTGAAGGGCACTGACTGCAGTATGGGTTTGACCTTTGAAGGGCTCTGACTGCAGTATGGATTTGACCTTTGAAGGGCTCTGACTGCAGTATGGATTTGACCTTTGAAGGGCTCTGACTGCAGTATGGATTTGACCTTTGAAGGGCACTGACTGCAGTATGGGTTTGACCTTTGAAGGGCACTGACTGCAGTATGGGTTTGACCTTTGAAGGGCACTGACTGCAGTATGGGTTTGACCTTTGAAGGGCACTGACTACAGTATGGATTTGACCTTTGAAGGGCACTGACTACAGTATGGATTTGACCTTTGAAGGGCACTGACTACAGTATGGATTTGACCTTTGAAGGGCACTGACTGCAGTGTGTGTGCTAGCATTTAAGAAACACAATGTTCGGCCTGAGTGATGCTGTTCCATGTTGTGAAACAGGTAATGTGAAACACTGAAACTGTACCTGGTCATGTGAAACACTGAAACTGTACCTGGTCATGTGAAACACTGAAACTGTACCTGGTCATGTGAAACACTGAAACTATACCTGGTCATGTGAAACACTGAAACTATACCTGGTCATGTGAAACACTGAAACTATACCTGGTCATGTGAAACACTGAAACTACACCTGGTCATGTGAAACACTGAAACTATACCTGGTCATGTGAAACACTGAAACTACACCTGGTCATGTGAAACACTGAAACTATACCTGGTCATGTGAAACACTGAAACTACACCTGGTAATGTGAGAGACTGAAACTACACCTGATGATATCCGCCCTCATCTCATCAGTTTTGTTCCAGATTTCTCTTCGACAGGCCATGTGGTTGGTAGCAGTCAAAGGGTTAAAGAGGACTGAGTGTGAAGAGGGAGTTGTGGGTGGGGTGGGGCTTGTGTTAGAAGTTTCCTGGATGTTGAAATAAGTGTGTGGTGTTTCATCATATGCAGTTGATGTTAACCAAAGGCCTGAATGTTGTAGTTGCTACTTTCAGTCCTGCATTCATCATGCGCTGAACTCCTTCAGTTTAGATGGAAAAAAAAAATCTAGTCGCTTGTTCTCCGGGCCAGAAATCATCTATGCCAATGTCATCTTCGATTAGTGCATCAGGAATCACATTCACTGTCATAATTATATTTCATGAATCATATTTGGGTAGAATTAAGTGATAGTTTTGCTTGAAATACTTTTTTTTTTAATCAGTAATTTTAAACAAGTTGATGAGCATTGAGTGTCAAACTCAAAGCGTAGTAACTTTGCACCAAAAAGGTAAGCTTAGAAATGACACGATGAAAACGCCTGATCCTCCTTGTCAAGTTATAAAAGTGTTTGAAACTTGGATGTATGAATGTTTCAAAAAGGAAAAGTAAGCATTTCACATAAAAGTTACGGAGTTCATGTTGATTTCACGGTATGAATGCAAGTAAAGAAAAGAATGACAAAAATGTGTTCAGGTCACAGCTAGAATTATATCCAAGCATGAAATTAGTATCCAGAAGTGGTTTTAAAGTATTACATCATAAGAGGTTTGCAGTGCCCATGTAAACTTACGTAATTGACTTTCAATGGACAGGAGAAGCTGAGAAAGAAGCCAGGATGATTGTACACTGGACTGAGTTGATTAAGACAGCTGTCTGATGAATAACAATAGAAGAGGAATATGTTTGAAGTGTTATCACTGCCAGTGTGTGGTTGGTATTCAAAAGACAGCTATCTGATTGATTGTTTTGGGGGAAAAGTGATATTTATAAGAAAAACAGTTGTTTTTTCCCAAAGTGGTCAGTTAACGTTCCCAAGTGGAATGCTCTAGGGATTACTTGCTTACCGCTTACGACCTCATGCTAGGTCTATGAGTGGTTTGAGTATACTTCATACTCATGGCCTCAGAGGACTGTGTGTGTGTGATGGGGTTGAGGTGTTGTGCAGGCAAAGACAGACGGAGGACAGTGTTTTATTTATTATACATATCCATACATAAGCTGCAGAGGGTGAGGAGATTCACCAAAGCCGAAAGGGCACAGGGTGGGGTGGGGGTGATGAATCAAGGTTCTTCCTGCCCTGTCAGTTTGTCATTCACCGCTAGATGCGTGGAATGCAGACCAAAGGAAACCACTGACCCTAGCACTTGGGGCTGTAATGCGTGTAGTGCACAAGCAGACTGCAAAGCCAGAAACGCAACACTGCAAATGATTGTTCTGAAATGTGTTTTTAACTGCAACTTTTACGTCCAGTGGTGTCGGCTCGCTCGCTGTCCATCCAACCACTTAATGTAAATATATTATTATTAAAGAAAAAACTCGGAGAACGTAAGGCATAAAACTATCACACCTGGTGTATTTTGCTTTCAGTTTTCAGTGTGAACTAGTATGGTTGATTAAAGCCATATGAATGCCTGTCTTTTACTGGTCTGTGCCTTTTTTTCTGAACAGTAGACTAAACTAATGCTCTGTAAGCTCAAAATATGTTTTTGAAATACAAGCCATTTTAAACTCTGTGTGGATATAGGTTCTGGTAATCAAATCTGTCTATATGAGGATTAATCCATTGATGAATGATAGCAATGAACACCAACACCTTTTCCTGTCTTGGCGGTTGACATCGAGTATTGTCAGGATTTCAGATACAGAATTTCTTGAAACAGAATGAGTCGTGACTGTTGAATTCTACGGTTCATTATCGAGAGTGTAGACTGTATAAAATGTATTCCTAGAAGTCTGTTGAGTCAGAAGACTTGCCCCACGGAACGTTACACGTCAGTTTTATGCAGGATGCAGGGCCCAGCCTTAGTGAAAAACTGACCAAACTTCAGTTAAGGGCAAGACCAAACTGTATCACTGTAAGTACTAATAATAATCCTGTTTTTCCAGACCATGAAACTGAAATGGATTCTGTTCAGTATGACAAGGCAAAATACATGTGGAGATTTAAATGAAAGTTAGAGATGTAGAGCAACTTGGGTTTTCACTCTCAGGTTAGAAGTCGAACTCCTACCCCCCACCCCCACCCCCCTCCCCATGTCTGTTTTTCCTTGCCCTATTGGCTCTGATAGCATACAAGTACCCAAAAGGATACTTCAACAGAATTTTACCTGGACAAATCAAAAAGTATTGTCGTGGATCATCCTACGTCGGCTTTCTCTAAGTATCGTTTTTGACCACCAACTCCCAATGATGTGGACCGCCTATGACCAAAGACTGTACGCCCCACGGAGGGCCAACTATCTTTGCTCTGACCCATACATTTAACACTGGTTTTACTCTAGTTTTATGGTGCTCCCTCTTTAGATGATGACAGATAGTACAAGCCCCAGCACTTGTCTAGGAGTCTCAAAAGTGAGACTAACAATGCGGGATGCCATGATCGTATGCAGTGTGCTGCAGTAACAATTTCCACCGTTGACCTGTCCTCCATGACACTCACCTTCAGGAAGGGATAGGTCATATGGCGCAGCTGATTTTTCCTCTCCTTTTTGACGCACAGAAGCCAAAATCACCAGACGGAGAGCAAACATTGTTTGGAAATCAAAACTTTTTTCATAAGAAATTCGTGAAAAGTTCAAGAGGTACAATGATGTTTTATTGTGCCTAAGATCGTGGGCGTAAGGGTTAATTGCCAAAGTGACTGCTGCTACTTGACTGATGTTCATGTCACCTAAAACGTTGAGTTAAAGGTCGTTGAGCCTGGTGGACAGTTGTAGGGATGAAGGGGTGGACAGTTGTAGGGATGAAGGGTGGACAGTTGTAGGGATGAGGGATGGACAGTTGTAGGGATGAAGGGGTGGACAGTTGTAGGGATGAAGGGATGGACAGTTGTAGGGATGAAGGGGTGGACAGTTGTAGGGATGAAGGGATGGACAGTTGTAGGGATGAAGGGGTGTTATAGGGATGAAGGGATGGACAGTTGTAGGGATGAAGGGGTGGACAGTTGTAGGGATGAAGGGGTGTTGTAGGGATGAAGGGGTGGACAGTTGTAGGGATGAAGGGGTGGACAGTTGTAGGGATGAAGGGGTGGACAGTTGTAGGGATGAAGGGATGGACAGTTGTAGGATGAAGGGTGGACAGTTGTAGGATGAAGGGAATGGACAGTTGTAGGGATGAAGGGGTGTTGTAGGATGAAAGGGATGGACAGTTGTAGGGATGAAGGGATGGACAGTTGTAGGATGAAGGGGTGTTGTAGGGATGAAGGGGTGGACAGTTGTAGGGATGAAGGGGTGGACAGTTGTAGGGATGAAGGGGTGGACAGTTGTTGGGATGAAGGGGTGGACAGTTGTAGGGATGAAGGGGTGGACAGTTGTAGGGATTGAAGGGGTGGACAGTTGTAGGGATGAAGGGGTGGACAAGTTGTAGGATGAAGGGTGTGACAGTTGTAGGGATGAAGGGATGGACAGTTATAGGGATGAAGGGGTGGACAGTTGTAGGGATGAAGGGGTGGACAGTTGTAGGGATGAAGGGATGGACAGTTGTAGGGATGAAGGGTGGACAGTTGTAGGGATGAAGGGGTGGACAGTTGTAAGGGATGAGGGATGGACAGTTGTAGGGATGAAGGGGTGGACAGTTGTAGGGATGAAGGGGTGGACAGTTGTAGGGATGAAGGGATGGACAGTTGTAGGGATGAAGGGTGGACAGTTGTAGGGATGAAGGGGTGGACAGTTGTAGGGATGAAGGGGTGTTGTAGGGATGAAGGGGTGGACAGTTGTAGGGATGAGGGGTGGACAGTTGTAGGGATGAAGGGGTGTTGTAGGGATGAAGGGGTGGACAGTTTGTAGGGATGAAGGGGTGGACAGTTGTTGGATGAAGGGATGGACAGTTGTAGGGATGAAGGGGTGGACAGTTGTAGGGATGAAGGGATGGACAGTTGTAGGGATGAAGGGGTGGACAGTTGTAGGGATGAAGGGGTGGACAGTTGTAGGGATGAAGGGGTGGACAGTTGTAGGGATGAAGGGGTGGACAGTTTAGGGATAGAAGGGATGGACAGTTGTAGGGATGAAGGGGTGGACAGTTGTAGGGATGAAGGGGGTGTTGTAGGGATGAAGGGGTGGACAGTTGTAGGAGATGAAGGGGTGGACAGTTGTAGGGATGAAGGGGTGGACAGTTGTAGGGATGAAGGGATGGACAGTTGTAGGATGAAGGGTATGGACAGTTGTAGGGATGAAGGGTGGACAGTTGTAGGGAGAAGGGGTGGACAGTTGTAGGGATGAAGGGGTGGACAGTTGTAGGGATGAAGGGGTGTTGTAGGGATGAAGGGGTGGACAGTTGTAGGGATGAAGGGATGGACAGTGGGTAGGGATGAAGGGGTGGACAGTTGTAGGGATGAAGGGGTGGACAGTGGTAGGGATGAAGGGGTGGACAGTTGTAGGGATGAAGGGGTGGACTTGTAGGGATGAAGGGGTGGACAGTTGTAGGGATGAAGGGGTGTTGTAGGATGAAGGGGTGGACAGTTGTAGGGATGAAGGGGTGGACAGTTGTAGGGATGAAGGGATGGACAGTTGTAGGGATGAAGGGGTGGACAGTTGTAGGGATGAAGGGATGGACAGTTGTAGGGATGAAGGGGTGTTGTAGGGATGAAGGGTGGACAGTTGTAGGGATGAAGGGGTGGACAGTTGTAGGGAGAAGGGATGGACAGTTGTAGGGATGAAGGGGTGGACAGTTGTAGGGATGAAGGGGTGGACAGTTGTAGGGATGAAGGGGTGGACAGTTGTAGGGATGAAGGGGTGGACAGTTGTAGGGATGAAGGGATGGACAGTTGTAGGGATGAAGGGGTGGACAGTTGTAGGGATGAAGGGGTGGACAGTTGTAGGGATGAAGGGTTGGACAGTTGTAGGGATGAAGGGGTGGACAGTTGTAGGGATGAAGGGTGTGGACAGTTGTAGGGATGAAGGGGTGGACGTTGTAGGATGAAGGGGTGGACAGTTGTAGGGATGAAGGGGTGTTGTAGGGATGAAGGGAGTGGACAGTTGTAGGGATGAAGGGGTGGACAGTTGTAGGGATGAAGGGATGGACAGTTGTAGGGATGAAGGGGTGTTGTAGGGATGAAGGGGTGGACAGTTGTAGGGATGAAGGGGTGGACAGTTGTAGGGATGAAGGGGTGGACAGTTGCAGGATGAAGGGGTGGACAGTTGTAGGGATGAAGGGGTGTTGTAGGGATGAAGGGGTGGACAGTTGTAGGGATGAAGGGGTGGACAGTTGTAGGGATGAAGGGTGGACAGTTGTAGGGATGAAGGGGTGGACAGTTGTAGGATGAAGGGGTGGACAGTTGTAGGATGAGGGGTGGACAGTTGTAGGGATGAGGATGGACAGTTGTAGGGATGAAGGGATGGACAGTTATAGGGATGAAGGGATGGTCCTTGACTTCCGGGATGGAAGCAGGTTGCTGAGGGATGTTTGGTGATGTGGGTTTGTTTCACATGAAGCACACTTATGAATGGTACCCCGATCCTCGCTGTCCAACCGATCACTGTTGTCTCGGACAGTTTCAGAGGTCTGGGAAGTTCTGTACTCCCCTAACAAACAAAGCGTACGTCTTGCCTCATGTGGGTGTGTCAAGTTCGAAAGGATCAGGGAAGTCGTTGAAAACACTGAATCCCCCCCCCCCCCCCTCCCCCAACTCCACTCCCCCACCTCCTCCCCCAGTCCACTTGAAAGTCATGGAAAATATAAGATTTTGGTGAGGAGTCGGGCACAGGTTAGAGAATTTCCTTCGAAATTTGCCAATTTAAAAAACAAAACAAAAAAAAAACACGAAAAAGGTTGAAAAGTCCACTCTAGAAAGGCACGATAAGCACTTGAAAAGGCTCCATTTTATGTTTGAACGTGAAGATTAAACCAGAAGATGCAGAAATAAGCAATGCTGAAATAGTGTATTCTGACAGTGCTTTCAAGTACACCATGCATACCACGCATTGCTCTGTGAGCGCTGCAATGCAGAAATAGTGTATTCTGACAGTGCTTTCAAGTACACGATGCATACCATGCATTGCTCTGTGAGCGTTGCAATTTAGGGATCTGCATAATTGCCAACATGTCATTGTTTCGTTTCAGCTTTCTTCCCCATTTTCAGTGACAGGATTTTGGTCAGGGTGAAGTGAGGGAATTTTGAATCAATAATGTTGTATTTGTGTATTTCAGTTTCCTTTCTCTCTCTCTCTCTCTCTCTCTCCTCTCTCTCTCTCTCTCTCCTGGCATTTTTTTTTCAATTTATAATTGAACCAGTCATGTGTAAATAAGCTTAATGCCAACACAAAATATGTGGGTCTGCTTTGATTTGACCCTTGAAGTCTTTATCATTGATAGTATAGTTAAAACTGTGTGTGTGTGTGTGTGAGAGAGAGAGAGAGAGAGAGACAGACAGACAGACAGACAGAAATAGAGAGAGTTTTAATCTACAAATCACAGGGAAGGATGCACATTATAATTTGTCGTCAGTATTATTTCATTTAAAGGATATTTCATTTTCAAACCACCTAGAAAGGTGGGAAACATGAATAAAAGTTTTATTTTTTTGTTTTTGTGTTTTTTCGGGGGGAGGGGGGGGGGGGGGGGGGGAGTAGACTGGGGATAGATTGGGGTTGGTAGACTGACCTTTTTTGTAGATCAAAGGAAAACATTCTAGTTTGCTGCATACATGCTGTTTTGTTTTTCAGTGTACATTGTATGTTATTCTAAAATTCATGCATGAAATGCATTATTAAGACAAAAATATTGTGCTTCAGATTACTTGTGTGTGTGTGTATTCTTGGTGCAGATGCTATTCCCTTGATTTGATTGTGTCTGTATTTCACATTTTATCATTCTCAAATGGTATTTGTTTGTGTCTGTATTTCACATTTTATCATTCTCAAATGATTGTGTTTTGTTTGTTGATTGTGTCTGTATTTCACATTTTATCATTCTCAAATGGTATTTGTTTGTTTCTTCATTCATGTCTTTTTTGGATACTATGTGGCATTAAAACTATACTTGGTTTGTAGTGTCAAAAAATGGAATAATTTTAATTTTCTTCCTCTGCTCTTTTTCTTTTCTTTCTTTGTTAAATTGGGTCACTTTGTCGCAGGTCAAGTTGTTTTTTTTTGTTTGTGTTTTTTTTTTTTGCTTGATTATTTGAGCATGAGAAAACTTTTTTTTTTTTTTTTTTAGATACACAACAGTTTCCATAATATTCTATGCAGCTACATCTTTTATACAAATTGTGAAACGGCTGTCCCCTTCTTGAATACATGTATAATTTCTTCAGTGTATAATTTCTTTGTACCTGCACATAATTATGTCCCAATGGGGACATGTGTGCAGAAAGAAAGCAACAAAGAATTTCGCTCTCTTGAGTGCTACATTTCATTCTTATAAAAAAATTTAAAAAAGAAGAAAATATTGAAAGAAAGGGGGAAAGACAAGAAAAGGAGAGAAAACAGTAGCTTGGTGTGTTTTGAACACTTAAGGTGCACAGGTCAGTTTTACTACATTTTGTAGAAAACTGGAAGGGGGAGGGTGTGTGTTCAAAATGATTCATTTTAATGGTGAAATGATGTGTCTCTTTACGTTAAGGAACTTGATTGTTGCCATTCTCAGTATCTAACAGGCTAACAAGAGCAGCGCTGCCTAAGGGGTGGAGATGGGATCGGATGGGGGTTGGATCAACATGTAAAGCTTCCCTTTCTTCTCACTTAGACTCTTGAAACGTCAGTGACGTGATATAAATAGTGAGGGGTGTGTTGATGTCAGAAAGACAGAAGATTGTCTTTACTTTCATTAGAGATTCAATCACAGGCTTCCTGCTTAAGGTTTAGTTTTTGTATTCCCAGTTCTTATAGAACAGGGAGTACTTTAGGATGGGAACGAAGAAATGCTGTCTGTGTGTGTGTGTGTGTTTCTGTCCGTGGTCAAAATGTGTTCCACTCGCTCCAGACAAAACATCTGGGCCGATCTTTCTGAAAATTTGTAGGTATGTTCATTATGGATCACGGATGATGCCCGATGTTGTATTTTAGTTTTTACCAGAATAGCTGTTTATAACGGCCCAAATGAAAGGAAAAAAAAAAAAAGTCTGATAAGGGGAATAACCACCGCACTGTTAAGTTTGTTCTTCCACTTACTGAAAATTGTCTCCCCTATTTTGTCACTGGACACACGTATTAACTGAGAGTACGTTTCTATGCTTTGCATCTTGTTTGTTGTTGTTGTTGTTTTTGATGTTCTCATGTTTCTAGGCCTGAGTTTTACTATAGCCCTTAGCTTGCCAGACCAGGTCAAGCTTTACTTTTTAAAGTTGTGTGTAAACCAATGAATCCATACAGTGCATACTTGTTTGCTTTATTTTGGCATTGATATTGTTTGAGAAAACAATGGCTCTAGTATAAAGGTATCCATGTTCCAAACGGAACAGCATTTATTTATTATCATGTTTGTTTTGTTATTGGTTTATAAATTTAATTTTTTTGTTTTTGAGGGGGGGGGGGGGGGGGGGGGGGGGGGGGGGGTGGGGGTGAATGGTGACTTTGAAAGGAAAGGTTTGTTAGGATTTGATACCTACTTTATATTCCTCTTAGTTGGTAGAAATATCCTTCTCAAATATCTAGTAGGGATAACGGGTCTTTGAAAAGCAAGTTCAGGATTTTAGCAATAGAACTTTTGGATTACAGGATCACTCATGAGGTGGTGGTGGTGGTGGTGGTGGTCTTGAATTGATGGTGAATTGTCATTGCAATATTGTTGTGTTGTATCTATTTCACATGATACGCTTTTGTCACAAATACTTTGACTGTGTATTTTTCAAAGTTTTTCGGACAGATATTTTACTGTGTCAAGTCCTTACCAAAAGTCCTGTACAGATTTGGAGTACAGTGTTGAAAAGATACCAAGACTTGTATCGTTTGTATTTTGTTTGAAAGTATTGAAGATTAAGGGATATTCACATCGATGTCAGTTGTCAGTGTCTGCTCATCTTCTTCCAAGACATCAGGATTGTAACACATGTGATATTTTATTTTTCAATCCAAAACATCTTTCTGAATAGAAATCAGTCAGTGAACCTTCGCCGAACGTTGTGGGTATTGAGTGACCCGCAGTCCTGAATTCCACTTACTTAACTAAGTAAGTTTTCAAGTTATCTCTATTGAATGTTGTGACTTGTGTCATTAAGGCATAACCCCACATCTGTACCAAAAAACTTTTTGTCAATAAAGGAGTAAGACCAGTACTACGGAAAGGCTTCATTCCTTCAGAAAAAGCAGCAGTCCATGAAGATCCATGACCAACAGCAAGACCCCATATCTGTACCAAAAAACTTTGTTTTTGTCAATAAAGGAATAAAACCAGTACCACGGAAAGGCTTCATTCCTTCGGAAAAAAACAGCAGTCCATGTAGATCCATGACCAACAGCAGGGCCCCATTCTGTCGCAAAAAGCAAGGGCCCTCGGAGACACAAAATGTTAAGTCAGTCTTTCGCTGAAAATCAGGAAGTCATACCAGGCTGAATATTTGTAAGCAGTAATACATTTGAAAGAAAATGTGGCTGAAAATTTGTGAACAGAAACAAGTGGTTGTATTCACAGGGCAGTTCAGTGGCTCATGAATCATGTTTGATATTTATACTCTTTAAAATGCCCCCTACTTCACCCAGTCCCTACAAACTAGGTGTGGAGTAATTTGTCTTATAAAGTTGATGAACCCATTGTTGCCATCGCCTTTGAGTAATACTTTATTGAATGCAACCTCAGCAGTGCTGTGGGGGTGGGGTGGGGAGGGCACATCAATTTATCTTCTCTTTATCTTCACATATTTATCAGGAATGTCTAGGGTGTGTGAAGAGGGAGGGATGTGTTGATCTTGCAGAGATAAGAGTTCATCTTTAACTCGCAGGCTTCCAGCTCTCTTTCTCTCTCTCTCTGTCTCTTTCTGTCTCTGTCTCTCTTTCTCTCGCTCTATCTCTCTGCTGTCTCTCTCTCTCTCTCTCTCTCTGTCTCTGTCTGTCTGACTGTTTCTCTCTTTCTTTATTTCTTTGTTTTTTTTATTCTCATGTTACCATGCCTGAATTGCGGTAACAAACTGTCTTCACTGCCAGATCGACTCCAGATGTACTTGTAAAGTTTATCCATGTGTCGTTGAATACTTGCATTGCAATTTCCAGTGTAGTTTGCCTAGTTCTGGTGTGGACGTTTATTTGTTACGAAAAGGGGGAAAAAAGTGGGTGTGAAGATTCTGACATCATGAAATGACTCCCCTACCCTTTAGCTCCTCCGAAAAAAAAACACACACCACACCACACGCACACGCACACATACACACGCACACACACACACACATACACACACACACACACGCACACACACACACACACACACACACACACACATTAAACATGCCTTTACCAGTCGTTTTTATGGTAATGGAGAAAAAGTTTGCATGCTCATCTGTTCGCCCTCTGCTTATTCTGTATATATCTTTAAGTTTAAAAAAAGTCCATGGATGGGGATAAGGATAATGTTGCTTATAGCCCAGCCGACCGCAAAGGGCCACATCAGGGCTGTCCATGGATGGGGGATTTAACTTTATTGAAACTTTGTAAATCTGAAAGGAATCTTTCTTTTAAAAAGAAAGAAAGAAAAAAAAAAAAAAAAAAGGAAGCGGTAAAAGTCTGCAAATGAGTTTGGAGGAATTTGCCATGTGTGTGTGGTTTACTGCAAGTGCCAGGAGAACGAGAGTCGTCACAACAATGAATATGGCAGAAGACCTTTTCAGCCGTCCCCAGCATGAAGTTACAGAGTAGCAAAGCCTGTAAATCAACTGTTAGGCTGTTCACCGTTATACTCTTTGTACTGAAATTGAGTATTCTTAATAAAAATCATGCTCAGTTACAATTTTTTCTGTATGATAATTGATACTCTATGCCACTTGTGCTCGTAATCATTAACTCATCAAAATTAGACCATTTACTACATTTTTTTAAAATTCCAAGCAGAGAGAGGATATCACACAACATCTCTACAAATATAGAACAAAGGATGATTACGAATAGATATATATCGTGCCAAATGCGGCAAAGTAAAGAGCGAGATTTGTGGTGAAGGAAGCAAATTTAGTCTCTCGAAAGCAGGAAATCAATCTTTATTTGTCGTCTAAAATTTTGCGTGCCTCAGGTTCAGGACCCTCAGGGTCCGTTCTTGTAGTTGTTGTAGTGAAGGAATACAGCCTTGCCACACATTGCAGCTTCCAGGACATGCTTTTTGCTGTTGACTGTGCATCTCCAGGACCCATGTGCTTTTCAAGGGACAAAGAGTTATCAGACTTCGTGATCTCCAGGACCCAGATTTTTGGTGTTGTTGTGTTGTTTTCTGAAGGAACTAAACCTGGTCAAGCTGCATATGGACCTAGAGATTTGTGATGACTTTTGAAGGATGAAATGTAATACTAATAGTAATTGGTTTTATTTTTACTGTGTTATGTAGGCTAATTGGCGTGTACGAAATGACTGGAAATTGCAAATTATGCAGATGAATGTAAGAAGCTTTCATGCGAGTAATAAGCTTCATGCAAGTGATTCAGCTGGTTCTTTGTTTCAATATGCATGCAAGTGATTCAGTTAGTTCTTGTTTCAATATGCATGCAAGTGTTTCAGCTGGTCTTTGTTTCAATATGCATGCAAGTGATTCAGCTGGTTCTTGTTTCAATAATGCATGCAAGTGTTTCAGCTGGTTCTTTGTTTCAATATGCATGCAAGTGATTCAGCTGTTCTTTGTTTCAATATGCATGCAAGTGATTCAGCTGTTCTTTGTTTCATATGCATGCAAGTGTATTCAGCTGGTTCTTTGTTTCAATATGCATGCAAATGTTTCAGCTGGTTCTTTGTTTCAATATGCATGCAAGTGTTTCAGCTGGTTCTTTGTTTCAATATGCATGCAAGTGTTTCAGCTGGTCTTTGTTTCAATATGCATGCAAGTGTTTCAGCTGGTTCTTTGTTTCAATATGCATGCAAGTGTTTCAGCTGGTTCTTTGTTTGTTTGCATGTTCATTGTGCCGAGAGTTGGGGGTGGGTTGGTGTGTCCTCTAGGGAAGGACTTAAGATATTTTCTCTTTGAGAATTATGTTAAAATTTCACACACACACACACACACACACATACCCCTCCTCGATCTAACTAGTGGTGGAAGGAGCAACTTTCCGTACTAGTCATTGAAAGAAATGTTTATTTTCCTGGGACTGTTAAGATACTCAAGTGGCTCAGGATAGGTTTCCTTAGGCTTGTACTCTTAAAAGTACGTGTGGCTCAGAGAGACAGAATTGAGAGAAGTTCAAACATTCAGTACTGATTGAACAACAAAGAACTGACACAAGTTTTAAGTGCACTTTCACACGTCAACTTTACTTGCTTACACACTGGTAAGCAGTTGAAGTTAGTGTACAATGGACTGGTCTGTCCTATAGGCTGACGTTTGGTTCTCACTGTTTTATCATTAAGTGAGGGACAGTTCTGAATGAGTTGAGTTGAACGGAGGTCCACTTGGAATAACGGGACTTTTCAAAAGTTGGAGAGGATAGTTGATCTCTTTTGTGGCTGGTGACTGATCCTGCTGTGTAGACCTGTTGATGTAGTGCTGGGCTGTGGTGTGTCTTCACCACCTGTCTTGCCCAGGGATATGTAGCGTAGCCACGGTGTATAGCATAGCCACGGTATGTAGTGTAGCCAAGGTCCCAGGTCTGCAATAAAGAGAAGGTGGTCTGTAGTTAAGTAGCTGAAAGTCTGGCTTGTCCAGTTTACACATTTACCCTCAACTACCTTTCAGGAAAGGCGTGAGAACTCAGCCACCAAAGGATTACTCTAGTGGAGAGTTTCTACTATAATCAATCTCCACTTTTGTTTAGGAGTTGAATGGGGTTTACAAAAGGGTAGGAGACAGTAATACAATGCTTAACAATTTCAGTCAAATGACTTTTCAGTGTTTCTTAGGAATTGAATTACATTAACTTGGAATACACTTAGCCCAAGCACACATTGGTGTAGACTTAAAGTCATACACTACAAAGCATTCCAACAATCACCAGTATTCATAAATCAACTCAACAGTTTTCACCTAGTACAGGCATACTGGTTTTCTGATCAAAGTTTATCATTCAGTTATCATCTTGACAGATAGAACTGTAAACTGGCAAATGTCAGATTGTACACAAAGAATAGTGGTCAGATTGTTAACAAAGAATCTTAACCACATGGTGATGGCTTTTACCACATGGTGGCAAACAAACTACTACAACAGAATACTCATTCGTCATACCAGCCCCGCACGCGACTGTCAGGTGGGGTTGTGGAGGGGAGGGGGTGGGGGGGGTGAGCGAAGAGAGAGGGGAAGGGTTCTCTGTAGTGTGCCGACTATTAGTTGATCGCTGGGGAAGTAGATATGGGAGAGAGAGGGGAAGGGGTCACGGAGCTATAAATAAACTTTGATGTAAGTCTGTGGAAGGGTAAAGACTTTTCCGGGTCAAGGCCGAACTCATTTGCTATCGAACCGGTCCAAGTACGCGTCAATGCTTTCCGTATTCTCACTGAGTTCGTGTTCTCGGGCTTTGTCGCGCTCTTTAGCTTCTTGGATTTTGTCATACTCTGCCTGTTCTAGTTCCCTTAATTGGTTTCACTCTTCAGTTTCACAGGGTTTTTTCTCGCTCTGCAGCTTCTTGCTGTCTAACTTTTTCATGATCTCTGGCAGCTCATACTTTTTCCTGCTCTTCAGCGGCTTTTTCAGTTTGCTTTTCAAATTGTGTAGTCACAAATGAGCCTAAATCTTGACCCGAGAGGCCTAGGGATTCTCCCCACTCTTTGATCTCCCGTCTAAGTTTCACTGATTCAGCCATGATAATGAACTGTTATACAATTCTAAATAATCAAGTATCCACTAAGTACAACAAAAGCAATAATCTCACAATGTAATATGAAAATGAATTGATTATAACATCAACCACACACACTGTTGTCATCTGTCATGTAAGATAAACATTCGCAAAACAAACATAAACGTTTTCCTCGTGAACTTCGACTCAATCAGCTTATTTCCTCTAGATTCTGTTTTTTGTCCGAATTTTTGAACTAGCCAAAGGAAATATAATTTTGAGTAAATTTTATTTTAACAATCCTGGACAAGCCCCCACTTCGATGTGCCGAGAGTTGGGGGTAGGTCGTGTCCTCTTGGGGAAGGACTTAAAATATTTTCTCTTTGAGAATTATGTTAAAATTTCACCTCCACCCTCTCTCTAAATAGTGGTGGAAGGAGCAACTTTCCGGTACTAGTCATTGAAAGAAATTTTAATTTTTCCCGGGACTGTTAAAATACTCAGTAGTGGCTCAGGGATAGGTTTCCTTAGGCTTGTAGTCTAAAAAGTACTTGTAGCTCCGAGAGACAGTGGGTGTGTTGTGGGTGTTCATGGTTGTTGTTGAAGTTGTTGGTGTGCGTTTTGAACTTGTGTGTGCAAGTGATTGTGCATGCTGTTGCAGGTATGTTTTCTCTGACTATGCATGGATGCATCTGTGCATGTGTGTGTGTGTGTGTATGCACATGTATATTCATGTGCGTATGCATACTCATGTATGAGAAAGAGAGAGAGAATGAATATCATAAGTGTGTTTGAGCACCATGCTCACATGTTTGTAAAAGTCTTCATACAACTACAAGTGAAGCCAGTCAGCTCAAAGTCTTTGTGTGAGTGAAGCCAGTCAGCACAAAGTCTTTGTATGAGTGAAGCCAATCAGCTGAAAGTCTTTGTGTGAGGAAGCCAGTCAGCACAAAGTCTTTGTGTGAGTGAAGCCAGTCAGCACAAAGTCTTTGTGTGGGTGAAGCCAGTCAGCTCAAAGTCTTTGTACGAGTGAAGCCAGTCAGCTCAAAGTCTTTGTGGGAGTGAAGCCAGTCAGCACAAAGTCTTTGTACAGGTGAAGCCAGTCAGCTCAAAGTCTTTGTGTGAGTGAAGCCAGTCGGTGCAAAGTCTTTGTACGAGTGAAGCCAGTCAGCTCAAAGTCTTTGTGTGAGTGAAGCCAGTTTCAGATTCTGTGCCTATGGAATGCATGGGTCCAGCCATACCCACAAGGAATGACTTTAAGGCTTTCCTCTTAGAATATGGGTCTACTGATAGTGTATCATGAGTTTTTGTTTTTGTTTACTAATTTAATTATTGACAAAAACACACTTTTTTCATATGTATGTGAGAGGGAAGGGGGGGACCATTTGTTATTGACAAAGTCAAAAACTTTTGTGAGATTTTTTAAAAAACTGGCTCATTTATTATTTTAAAATCATGACTGAGGGTAATTTAAATCCTCCAATGTATGGCGAAGGTTGAATAGCTTTAATTAATTTGTTTCCGCAGTAACATGTAACTACATAACTGGTCATAAGTATATCAAAATGTCATAAACTTGTCTTCGTGACCGAGTCAAACAAAATTTTATTGAACTGATAGAAATAGGGGAATCTTAAATGAGAGCATGGATAGAGACAGTTTAGTCATACATGACATAGCAACACGCTAACCTTGAGAATTTGGTACAAGTCCAGCCAAACACGAGTATAATTTATAACAGAAGGCAGGTAACGTTGCTGCGAGTGACTCGCTTTCTTTGCCCCTGTGAAGCTGAATAGAGACAGCCTTCCTCTTATTCTCCTATCACCCCAACCCTCACCCCCATCTCCCCACAGCATCTCGATTTCATTGTACCTGCTTTTATGTCTTAATTGTACCCTCAGCCTGAATGGAAAGAATGTGATAGAAAGGCGCTAAGCGAGTTGCTTGAGCCAAAGATAGGGCGGTGCAGGTCTCCCATTAGGGACTGGGTATCCTAATGGAGCATGATATATATATTATGTAGCTTGAGTCCTCATATTATTCTTCTTGATATTTTGAGGATGCTGTAAAGTTGTTCTTTGTTATTTTGAGAATGCTGTACTTGTCCCTCCGAAATGCTTTTTTTTGTTTTTTTGGTATCATGTTACACACACAAATAAAGACATTAAAGAATCTGTTGTCTTGCTTCTTTTGCTGAGTGTAAACCCCCCCCCCCCCTGCTTCCCCCCCTCCCCTTGCCCCCTCCCCCCAAAAAAAAGCATTGTTTGCTCCATCTCCTACTGCCCTGCACTGTTCTCCAGGGATGGTCTGAGAGAGTCCTAATGCATTTACCTTCCTTTTCTTTACAACGTCAAGGTCACGGTGGAAGCAAGCGCCGTGGGCTGTCATCATGGCAATGCGTGTTATTCTTTGTCGCTTCAGAGTTTTTGTGCCAGTGCCAGTAAAGTCCTCTCTCCCAATACCTTACAGTTGTACATGCAGGTTTATGGTGTCTCACTGGGGCCAGGGCCAGTAAAGTCCTCTCTCCAAACACCTTACAGTTGTACATGCAGGTTTATGGTGTCTCTCTCCCAACACCTTACAGTTGTACATGCAGGTTTATGGGGTCTCTCTCCCAAACCTTACAGTTGTACATGCAGTTTATGTGTCTCTCTCCAAACACCTTACAGTTGTACATGCAGGTTTATGGTGTCTCTCTCCAAACACCTTACAGTTGTACATGCAGGTTTATGGTGTCTCTCTCCCAACACCTTACAGTTGTACATGCAGGTTTATGGTGTCTCTCTCCAAACACCTTACAGTTGTACATGCAGGTTTATGGTCTCTCTCCAAACACCTTACAGTTGTACATGCAGGTTTATGGTGCTCTCTCTCCAAACACCTTACAGTTGTACATGCAGGTTTATGGTGTCTCTCTTTCTCCAAACACCTTACAGTTGTACATGCAGGTTTATGGTGTCTCTCTCCAAACACCTTACAGTTGTACATGCAGGTTTATGGTGCCTCTTCCAAACACCTTACAGTTGTACATGCAGTTTATGGTGTCTCTCTCATCCAAACACGACTAACCCCTTTCAGTTGTACATGCAGGTTTATGGTGTCTCTCTCCAATACCTTACAGTTGTACATGCAGGTTTATGGTGCCTCTCTCCAAACACCTTACAGTTGTACATGCAGGTTTATGGTGTCTCTCTCCAAACACCTTACAGTTGTACATGCAGGTTTTATGGTGCCTCTCTCCAAACACCTTACAGTTGTACATGCAGGTTTATGGTGTCTCTCTCCAAACACCTTACAGTTGTACATGCAGGTTTATGGTGTCTCTCTCCAAACACCTTACAGTTGTACATGCAGGTTTATGGTGTCCTCCTTCCTCCAAACACCTTACAGTTGTACATGCAGGTTTATGGTGTCTCTCTCCAAACACCTTACAGTTGTACATGCAGTTTATGGTGCCTCTCTCCAAACACCTTACAGTTGTACATGCAGGTTTATGGGGTCTCTCTCCAAACACCTTACAGTTGTACATGCAGGTTTATGGTGCCTCTCTCCAAACACCTTACAGTTGTACATGCAGGTTTATGGTCCCTCTCATCCAATCCACCTTACAGTTGTACATGCAGGTTTATGGTGTCACTCGCATCTCCCAATACCTTACAGTTGTACATGCAGGTTTATGGTGCCTCCCGTCCCGCCAAAATCCTCTCTCAACACTAGTTGTACATGCAGGTTTATGGTGTACTCCCTAAACCTCTCCAAACAGCTTACATTTGTACATGCAGGTTTATGGTGTCTCTCTCCAAACACCTTACAGTTGTACATGCAGGTTTATGGTGCCTCACTGGTCCAGGGCCAGTAAAGTTCTCTCTCCAAACACCTTACAGTTGTACATGCAGGTTTATGGTGCCTCACTGTGTCCAGCCAGTTAAGTCTCTTCCAAACACCTTACAGTTGTACATGCAGGTTTATGTGCCTCACTGGGTCCAGGGCCAGTAAAGTCCTCTCTCCAAACACCTTACAGTTGTACATGCAGGTTTATGGTGTCGTCCCTCCCCCTCCAAACACCTACAGTTGTACATGCAGGGTTTATGGTGCCTCTCTCCAATACCTTACAGTTGTACATGCAGGTTTATGGTGTCTCTCTCCAAACACCTTACAGTTGTACATGCAGGTTTATGGTGCCTCTCTCCAGACACCTACAGTGACAGCAGGTTATGGGTCTCCTCCAAACACCTTACTGGTTTACATGCAGTTATGGACCTCACGTTCAGGACCAGTTATGTCTCTCTCCAAACACCTTACAGTTTACATGCAGGTTTATGTGCCTCACGTGGGCCAGGGGTAAGTCCTCTGCTCCAAACACCTTACATTGTACATGCAGGTTTATGGTGCTCCGGGTGTCCTCTTCAATAACCTTACAGTTGTACATGCAGGTTCATGTGTCTCTCTCCAACACCTTAAGTTGTACATGCAGGTTTATGGGCCTCTTCACAGTTGCGCAGTTAATCGGGCCCCAAACCTTACAGTTGGACTCAGGTTTATGGGTCTCTCTCCAAACACTTACATTGTACTGCAGGTTTATGGTGACCCTTTGAGCCGAGGCCTCCGGTCCAGCATAAACCCTCTCCAAACACCTACGTTGTACATGCAGGTTACCATGTCAAGCAGTAAGTCCTCTCTCCAAACACCTTACATTTGTACATGCAGTTTAGTGTCTCTCTCCCCCCTTCAGTTGTACTGCAGGTTGTCCTCCTGGGTCCAGGCCCGAAAGATCAAGGAGAGGTTCATAGAAGCAGTTTATGGGCTCACCCAGTGTACATGCAGTTTTTTATTTTTTTGTAAACTCCATATTTTGCCCATGCCAGGGGTAACCCCTCAACCCTTCCTTGTCCTGCACTGAGCCCGTCTTTCTTAAAACTTTTCTCTATCCCCCAGCTAGACTCAACCAGTAGAGGTGGCGTCAGGTCTGCCGCAGTATACCCCACCGTACCCACCGCTTTTTTTTTCCCCCTGGAGCCTCAGTTGTACTTGGGCACATCTGGCTCCTTCCTCCACTTGCTGTGGATGAGCCCCTTTGAGGCCGGATGCTCGGCTCTGACACCCTCTGGAGAACCACGAACGACACTGTACCATCAAAGTCAGTCTGCATAGTCATATTGGGTGAGATGCGTAGTGTCTGGTCTTCTCCTGTGCTTGTGACTCTGCTGGTGGTCTGCCTGCTGACCTCAGCCGATACGTCCGATTTCAGGACAGCTCATAGTTATTCATGACCCTGTTCATACGAGGCTAGCATGCGCCAGACAGTGCGGGTTTGGACTCCCAAGTTTTCCTTCTCTTAGGCTATGTTGGTTTGCGACACCTTCCGTATATCCCGTGCCCCTTGCCGGAACCCCTCAAGCCCTGGGGTCAAAACTGAGCTGTCATTGAAAAGCTTTTCAGTGAGCCCCAGAAACGGCATTCCTGTTATGACGTCCAAGCCTACGGGTGGTTAAGTCATTTGCTTCAAATATGTCATGTCAAATACTTCGGCAATACTTAAATGCGTGCATGGTCACAGGTTTTCGGGCTGCCTTTATTCATCTTTGGTGACGGCGTGATATCGAAGCCACGTTGAAAAAGCTAAGATAATGATCATTTTCACTGTAAACGGTAATTAAATGGCATACTTTCTGTTTTCATGAAGATTTAATTTTACTGCTTGCACAAGGATAATAAGGGTTGTGTTTAGAAGCCAGAAATCCCCTGAACAGCATACAGGTGGGACAGAACGATACAATAATATAATTCTTTTGTCCATACTGAAATTGGATATTAGGCATAGTGGAAGATGTATGTCCACTGTCGGCAGTAGTTAATGATGATGCAGTAACTGGCAATAGAGTTGACCTAAGCAAACGACCGATCAGGTCATAAATTAATGTGTAAACCATAACATCGATCAAATTTACCTGCACAACAAACGGAGAGAGTCCACGGGTTATCCGCCTCCCCCCCCCCCCCCCCCCCCCCCCTCCCCTCACTGTCCTTCCCTTTTCCTAATTTTCACACATGCGCACAGAGAGAGCAAAGGTAACTGTTCACAGTCGTCAAAACATCAAAACCATCAATATGATGATGATGGATTCATCACAGGAAAGAAAAATTGTCGATAATAACAGAAACAAAACACACAGAAACTGATCACGCACACTCGGGGCGCGCGCGCGCGCGCGTGCGCGACACACACACACACACACACACACACACACACACACACACACACACACACACACACACGTACTCGCATAAGACATACTTACTAAACAGAATGACATGTGCATTTCAAGTACAAAACACATTCTAAATAGTCTGCTTCATACATAAGGCAAAGAGGGTGGTGGTGGTTGGTTGTGGATTTATGGCGGAGTATGCAAGTACTGGCACATAAGATGGTTGAAATAATGGTGTTTGAAGGTTGATATGCATTGGCGTTGTTTGGTTGATTCAGGGATCGAGTTCCATTGGCAGGAACCAGAATATGTTAAACTGGATTTGATTAAGTCAATTCTAGGAACAGGGACATGAAGTTTGGGTAGAGTCCTTCAGGAATTAATTGAGAATCTGTGAACTAATGTTGAGGGTGCCTTCCAGACACAATCCTGTGCATTATGATCCCTTTGTTGTATCCTAATATTAGACTTAAGGGGAGAACTTGAATCCTTTTATAGTCCGAGTCCAGAAGACTACTGCTTTTTAGGACTAATTTGAGTGCTCGTTTGTGTAAGCTTAGCAATGGTTTGAGGATGTTAGCGCTAGCGGAGTCCCAATGAGTAGATCCATAGTCCATGTATGATTGAATTTGAGACTGGAAAAAGAGCTTGCGTGAATGCAGGTCGAGGAAGCGTTTGATTTTGGAGAGTTGATAAACTTTCTGTGAAACTTTTTTTGTACAGTGAGGTTATGTGAGCTTGCCAGCTAATATTGTTATCAATTGTTATTCCTAGCACTTTGAGGTATGTAACCTGTTCGAGAGAGAGAGAGAGATCGAGAGAGAGAGAGAGAGAGATTGGCTGATCTTTAATACACAAGGATGATTTTTGACCAAAGCCTAGTCTTACAATCTGTCCTTGTCATGCATACATGATTTCAACACATATAATTCATACTGACAATTCAACATCACAATACTGTAGTGTAATTCACAACAAGCAGACTGTTCATAAACGTAACAGTCACATGGTGGGTCGTCAAACAGAAAGAAAACAAACGCACAAACAAAAGCACAGAGAGAACCGGAGGTCGAGGAGGGGGGGGGGGGGGGGGGGGGAATGGTAGGTAGGGGGAGGAGAAGAGGGATGGTAGAATGGGAGTGGGGATAAGGGATTTAATGGAGTAGGTTACATATTAAGACGGTGTATTAAAAGTATGGTGTATAGAAGACTTTGTGAATGGACGTTAATGATTTTAATCGAATCAAATTATTGAGACATAAAATGTGTATGTAAATGTTTCTAGAAAAGAATCAACGTGTTCGTATTTTATAGACGCGGTGGAAGTGAGTTCCAGATATATGGTCTATGGTAAGCTAGAGTTGTTCTGTATTGGTATAATGCGTGGATAGCGGAGAAGGAATTTCTTCGAGCCAGAAGAGTTGTTCAATCTTGTAAAAAGGGCAATGATGGCATGGTGGCTGTCGAGATCATAAACATAAATGATGTCTTGTTGAATTCCAATTGCTTACTCAGACGAAGCATGTTCAGTGCTTTTAGTTTTTCATCTGTTGTTAGAGGTACGGCTGGAAGGAGTAGTTTCATTTGCTGCACGTCTGTGGACAGAATTCAGCCTTTTTTGTGGACATTACCACTCCCGTCCCATACTGTTGAAGTGTAATTGATACGTGACATTATGCGTGCGTTGAAGAAAAGTTTAAGCACAGTACTGTTTACATAACGCTTTAATTGAGAGAACAGGAAAAGGATTTTTGACATTATAACTTGCATACATTATTGAGATGAGACTGCCATTTCAATTCTTTGTCTATCGTTACCCCTAAAAACACTATCTCATCTACCTGTTCGATAGAAGTGCCATTCAACTGAAGTTTCAGGCAAGGGGGAGTCAATTGGTGCTTTTGACGGGTAACTCTAATCATAGATTTGGTTTGGGCTGGGTGTATGACCATTGAGTCAAAAATGACACCAGTCTGACACGTCGTTTAGACTTTGCTGGAGAGAAGTTTTTATTGTCTGTAGATATAGATCACTACCATTTGTTTGGAGTGACGAATCATCAGCAAATAAATCTGTCGCAACTTTTTCATCTGGTATGGACAATGGTAAATCCTTGATGAAAATGCAGAGAGAGAGAGAGAGGGGGGGGGGGGGAGATTGTGTCTTTTGGGTATTGTTGTGTGTGTGTGTGTGTGTGTGTGTGTGGTAGGCCCCTACATTCCTAGCACGACATGCTGGCATGTGTTGCCGGGGAGACTAATACAAATCTACTATCGTGATCTTTTCACACGGCGAACGATCATGGATGACTGCCAGAGCCACCAGGGACCAGCAGACAAGTATCGTTGAAAACGTCTTTGAAATAATACTAAAACGTAGGCCTACCAGTCACCATAATGCCGCATGATAACAGTGTTAGTGCTTTTAAAGTCAGCAACGATACAGAAAATGAGAATAACAAGTCAGGGATGTATATCATCATTATGAAATCCTTCACTACGGAGACTATCGTAACTCATCTTTTAAGACAGAACTATTCATCTTGCCTGCTCCTAGGATCGGACTCACCAGTGAGACACGGCTGATTGTGTCTGTGGTCCCTTTGCATCAAATATAGATATACCACAGTCTAAATCTCCGTGGTATTCTCACCACCAAGGGTTCAAAAAGGGAATCCAACAGCACCCCAAAGCTGCCAGCGAAGGGTAGAAAAGTCAAACGAAAAGAAAGTGTGGTAAAGAAACAAGTTGCCGAAAAACTAAAATCATGTATAAAATATTAGGGTAAATCTTTGGACCTATGTTTGAGGATCTCGCCGGACGGTGCTTTTGACTATACACGGAAGACGGTGTGGGTCCGTGTGGACCCATGGCTCGCAAAGAGGGAAAACTCTCCGCGGACATGGGTCCACATGGACCCACACCGTCTTCCGTGTATAGTCAAAAGCACCTTCGCCGGACGGTGCTTTTGACTATACACGGAAGATGGTGTGGGTCCACGTGGACCCATGTCCGTGGAGAGTTTTCCCTCTTTGCGAGCCATGGGTCCACACGGACCCACACCGTCATCAATGACTATATAAAATGTCACCTTTAATTACCTTTTGAAATTTTGACCTATATTTTCGAAATTTTAGGACAAGGAGAGAATTTGTGTGTTTGGAGCATATCTAAAATTTCATTGAAAAATATCTATAAATATACGAGATATTGGCATTTAAAGACCCTTCTGGGTCCACATGGACCCACACCGTCCGGCGAAGGATGCATGGAAGATCAAAAAGTACCAACACTCAGAGTGGTCAGTTCAACTGCTAGATAACCCAAGCATTTTCAGCAACTAAGAATTGTGCAGGACAGTCTTTGCTTGGATCTTGTAAGAGATAAAATCTCCCACTGATTGAACAATTTAGTAGTGGGAGAAAACACAACACGTGCACACTAACAATTCCTCCATCATTATGTTAACAATGACTTGGCAAAGATTCGAAAGGAATAAAATCAGGAAAATGGGGGGTTACATATATTTTGAATCACGAGAGAAAAGAATCAAAATAAAGCATGAGTGGAGAAGAAAATGCCCATCGATAGCCCAGTCACCATGGGGAGTGTGCCATGTAGATAACAAATCCACATCATTCTAGTTGAGAATAGCTACGAGCACACACACACACACACACACACACACACACACACACACACACACACACACACACACACACACACACACAGAGAATACCTTGTGCATTTCAAGAACAAAACACTTCATCATAGTCTGTGTTATCACGTTTGGATGGAAGTAGGATGGTGGTGGAGGGTGGTGGTTTTATTGCGGAGTGTGCAAACATTAGCACAGGTAATGTTGCTTATAGCCCACCCCACTGCCAAGGACCATAATCAGGGCTGTGACATTAGCACAGAATGGGGTTGAAATAATGGTGTTTGAAGTTTGATACGCATCTCTCCAAGATTTTGGGTTTTTGACATCCAAGGTTTGTTTTCCCTTTTGTTATTTCTATCCCTCTCTTGCTGTCCAGGAAATTGTGAGAGCTTCAAGGTCTTCTTTTATGGTAATTCATTTTTCTTTTATGCCCGTGCCCCCGGTGGAGCATAGGCATAAACGCCCCTTCGCCATCGCACTCTGTTCTGGGCTGTTCTGGTCTTTCCCCGTCAGTTTGCCCCTTTTGCTTACTCCCTCGTGTCTGTCTCCGCGTTCGAGGCGGCCTCTTTCTCTTTCCTGCGGGTTCAGGTCAGGCTTGGCGTTGGTGCTGGTGCTGGTTTGAGGGTGTGTCCGATCCAGCCCACTTCCTTCGCGTTTTTGCTTGGCACTGGTTCCTGCCCCGCACGCTCCACAGATCTTCTTTTGGGACCTTGTCCTGCCATCGGTTTTGTAGATGCGCCTCAGACAGGTGTTAAAGAATGTTAAATCTTTTGTTGCATGTCTGTGTTGTTCGCCACTTTCTCGCATCGTAGAGCAGAATGATTTACTTTGGAGTGAAGATTCGGAGTTGTTCTTATGTGATTTCCAGATCCCCGATGTTTTTGAGCATGACAAAAGTGCTTTCCCTTGCGTTTTGGGCTGTGGTCTGGGTCCGTGCCCCCCTGTTGGAAACCCACGCTTCCCAGGAGACGAAAGACTCCCCCTCCTGATGGGCTCTCCATCGACTGTGACGGGTGTTTTGGCAGTGGTGTTAAATTTCATCAGCTCGGTCTTTTCTGAAATCTTGACCCCCTGCCCCCGGTTGTGGTCTCCAAGCGATGGTCTTGTCCTGATTGGTGTGGCTGTGTGAAGGAGGGGCCGGGGTCGTAGCGAAGTCAAGGTGGAGCTGCGTCCGAGTGTCACTGTTCTTTTTTTTTCTGCCTTTTTGTAGTGGTCCATGTCCAGTCAAGCCCAGGGGGAAGGGGAAACGGCGACAGCAGGCATCCCCCCGAACCCCGGTCTTCCCCTCAAATTTTCGGACAGGGGGCCCGGCTTGGGCAACCTGCAGTTCGCCCTGGTGGGGGCCCCGGTTGAGGGGTGATCTTCTGGGGACCTGTAATGCCAAAAGCTTACAGCATTCTCTGCCCACACGCGAAAGCCTTTCATAATCTATAAAGTTGATGAAAAGGGGGTTCCACTCCGCGATGCTCCCGATGAGCGCAGGTGGCGATCTGGTCGGCACATGATTTGTTCTCCCGGAAGCCCCCTGTGGTCTCGGGCTTGGGGTCGACGCCTCTTTTTTTTCTCTCCTGTGAAATGTTGAGAACCTTTGCCGGGCTTTGCCCGGAGCATGATTTCGGTAGTTGCTGCAGTCCTGAGGTCCCCTTTCTTGGGCGCTTGATGAGATTCCTTCTTTCCCACGGGCCCGGTATCCTCCTTTCCCGTTTTGGTAAGGGCTGTATAGCTGTTGACAGCTTCTTGTTGTTTTGATGGTTTCTGCTGGTTCTCGCCCCGGCCCTGCACCCTTCCTTTTTCGAGTCATGATGGCCTTTTGATCTCCTCCCTTTTGAGGGTTTTTTCCAGCTGTGGGCAGGTCTGTCTCTGCGGGGGAGGGTTGGTGGTGATCAGGGGGGGGGCGGTTCAGCGTCCGTGAGGTTTCCCCTGTTTCGCTGTTCCCGGTTGTTGTCAGTGGGTTTCCGTTTTTGCCCTTCATGGCTTGTCTGTCTGTGGAACTTACCGTCAGTTTTTGGTCACCAGGAAAGGCCCTTCAGATTCCCGGCCCGGGGCTGCCTTGTTTGGGGGGCCAGGTGCCCCAAAGTGCCCTTTGTCCTTCTTGATGTCTTCTTTCTCCCCGTTCGTTTTGGGTGCCCTTTCTTCCCTTTCCCCCTAGTGTCTTGTTCGGCGTGTTCGGTAGCTTTTTCCTCTCCTTTTTTCCCAAAATTGGGGATGGGTGGGCAGAGACCCCATTTTGTGCGGGGCCTTTTTCTTCCCCAAGGATCTCTTCACATGTGTCATGCCAGAGCTTCTTTTTGCGTGTTCCCACTGTGTCCGATGCCCGTCTCACTGTCTTCTACGGTTTGTAGCGGCTGGAACCCGTTGGAAAGGCTGATCTGGAAAGCTGCTTGTGTGTCCCCGTTTCCCGGGCGTCGCTTGTACCTTTTACGTGTGTTGTTGGGTTGGTGAATCTCTTGAGGCGAAAGTCTCACTGTTTTTAAAGAAAGGGGGTGGTTGATGACACGCCACCTCTCATCACTGTCATCCGCCTGATCTCCTGAATTTGCGGTAATGCGATGTGGTCAATTGGTTCCGTGACATGGGGGGGGGTCTCATGTGGCCCTTTTGGAGCACTTTTGTGGGAAGATGCTTCCCCCTATCACCAGTGGTTCAGGGCGCCCAAGGGGCTGCAAAAAAGCCACCTTCTCGTTTATCTGTCCCCGCCATGTGTCCCTGATGTCTGTGTGTGTTGCCTTCGATCTTGGGGTTAAAGTCCCCATCAGTATGGTTTGTCCTTTGTCCCTTTTGTCAAACACTTTGTAGTTGCTGGTAGAAGTCTTTTCTTCTCTTTTTCCCCATCATTTGGGGGGATAGCACTGGGTGTGTTCAGCCCGATGTATTCTTCTTCTTTGGGAAAAATTGGGTGTGATGATGCGGGAGTTAAGGTTCCCATCCCAGAGTGCCCCTTGGGCTTCCGGTGCCCGCATCAGGGGCCCCACCCCCAGTGTGGGGGGGTCCACCTCTGTGTGTCTGAGTCCAGCGATGAAAGTCTCAGCTGTCCCCGATTGTAGCCCCCTTGTCCCTCAGTCCCAGCACTCCCTCTTGTGTTTTTATCTCTCTCGCAAAATTTGGGTGTTTTTCTGTTTCAAAAATCGTTGGTTTATGTGGTACTTTGTTGTTGTCCTGGGTGTTGAGGGGAGTGGGGCCCTTTTGCTTCCTTTGGTTTCCTGCACTGCGTCTAAGTCTCCCGGGGTGGAGACCCTTATTGCCCCGGTGAATGCTTTGGGGTTTATTGTCGTCGTGCTTCTGAACTCGTCTTTTTTTTACAGGCGGGTTGTTGCCCCACGGGAAACCCCCTTTTTCCCCGGGCGGGTGGGCCTGCCTTGTCGCCCCTTACGACATGATGGCAGGGAGTGGGTTATTCTTGCCCAACCACAGGGCAGTTTTATGGTAATGTTTTTGGAGCAAAGTTTTCCCCCTGGGCTGCTGGAAATTTAGCGGCGATGATATGTATTCAGTTACAAATATCTAAAAAATCCTACCTCCTTTTTCCTCCTGAGTACGAGAAAATAATTTCAGACAACCAAAACACGCAGCCGCTACCTTGAGCACACACACGCACATGATATACTCATGCACACCCCTACAATGCTTTATATTATGCAAATGCCCAAAAACACACCCCCCAACACCAACCACACACACACAACACCACCACACACAAACTGTGCCTACCACCTGCGTTCATATACACGTGACTTTACCATTCCCAACATGCAATGCAAAAATGGCACTACATTGTTAGGTAGAGACCAAGCACGTTGGGGGAAATGTGTTGGTAAAAAAATTTTCTAGTCGGAGCCTGCGACCCCCTTTCTAAGTCGGAGTATGCCACCTTTCTTTGTTTCAGTAATTATTCTTTATCCCCCCCAGTATAAATCGGCAAGTATGGTTTGAAAAATTAGATGCGGTGTAGGTATATGGATTAGTCTGCAACAGTGACGATCTCCCTTTAGAAATGAAACCCATTGTGTTTGGTGTTTTTTTCGCGAACGCAGCAATATTCCCGAACAACTTGAAAAATGCAAAGTCCCTCGTTATGGTTCCCCGTTGCTGTAGGAATTTTTCATGTGGGGGATTTACTGCAGGTAGGTCTGCATTATAACTTTGTCCTTTGTGTTTCCCGAACTGGTTTTTTCAGGTTGTGGTCGAAAGACGATGGGGGTCGGGTATGTTGCCTTCTTTCCCCCCCAAAAATCAGGCCATTTCGGCCACCCGGGGGGCCCTTTTCAGCTGGGTGGCATGGTCCTTGCGGTTTTTTTTTTTAAATTTGTTTTCCATACAGCTTGCCATTTTTCAATAATGGTTGATTTTTGTTTTAAATAATGGAACATTCTTCACTTCTTTGAGAATTGCCCCAGTCATCCCCGCTGTCATTTACTCTTTTAATGGTTTATTGAGTGTTTACAAATGTAAATTTGGTTATTTCATTCCTAGGGCTTTTCAGCTTAGTCTCTTCAAACAAAACACCTTCCATTAATAATCTTTCCCCGGATCTTTTTACCCGCATGAGAACTTTTTCCTTCCATTATTAATTTAATCTGCCAGGCATTTGTCCATGCAACAAGTTCATCAATACTCTTCTGAAATTCAGTGGAATTTATCAACTCTCAAAGGGGGGTGTAAATTTTTGTGTCATCAGCAAAGATTTTGACCAGACTACAAACAACATCAGGCATATCATTTGTAGTAATATAAACAGGGTGGGTCCCAGGACACTACCTTGGGGGACCCCACTAGTAATTTTCCCAAGACCCGAAACCTGAATTTCTAACTTTAACATATTTTTGTCTATTACTTAGAAAATGGTAATCATGAGAGTATGTCTCATCTTTCCATCCCTTCAAGTTTAGATATTAGTCTTTTTGTGGTACAGTTCAAAAGCTTTCTGCAAGTTTAACAAAAACTGCACAATTGGTATAGTATCATCCAGCTTTCCCATTAATCATTTAAGGTGGAGAGCAGCTGTGAAACACAGGATCTTCCAATGAAAAAACCATACTGACAGTCCAAGGCAACCCATTATCTATCAGATGAGCATTTAGCAAATCTCTGAGTACACTTCAAAACTTTCTTTCAAATTCTTTTCAGAAACAGAAGCAGAAAATAGTTTTATATCTGCGTTTTTTTTTAATTTTTTTAAATCAGGAATTTTCCCTTACATCTTCATCCATAAACACATAGAAAGAAGTCATTTAAGACCTTAGCCTTCCCTTTATCCGTTGTAATTAATTCACATTAGGGGTCACTAGGCCCCAATGGGTTCTTTAGGTTTAGTCTTTGAGTTAACATGATTGAAAAAAGCTTTAGGGCTAGTTTTAATATTACTAGTTTAATTTTCTTTTTTCTTTCACAGACTTATCTGTAGGGGAAAGGTTGATGCGCGGGCCGACACTCTTCTTCTTCTTCTTCTTTCTTTTAGTGTCACAATCATCATGTTGATTATTCTGACACTTTTGTGTGTATGCCCATTTTTTAATCTCGCATTAAGGCAGGTTGGGGGAAAGGGTTTGCATGCTATGTGTAACGTTTTCATCCATACTAACGGCCAAACTGGCCTTCTCTTCCAAAAGTTGGTATCATATCATATTAGGCCTTTCTCTGATCGAAGCATGTTCAAAAATTTTTGCCGATTTCTTCAACTACACTTTGCAGTTAGCGGGTGGGTGGAGAAGTGGGGGTGGCAAGATCACTACTCCAGTCTACAGCAAATTTGTTGTCTGCCATATGCGAGTCAAGTCGGGTTTTTTAAAGGGCCCTGTAGTGATGTAGAGTCAACAACTGATGATGGCAGAGCGTTCCACCTACCCACAACTCTGAATGTGAAAAAGTTCTGTCGTAGGCGGGAGACTGCATCTTTGTTGTTTAGTTTGAATTGCGGGCCCCTGGAAACGCCAAAAGTGTCCAAACTGAAGTAGGTCCTGGTTGACTGAATAAAAGCCATCTGTGTTTTATACACCTCAATAAGATCTCCTCTGATCCGTCTGTATTCCATATAGGAAGGTTAAGTTTTTTCCAGTCTTTGCTCATATTGAGTTCTTTCAGACAAGGCACATTTTGGACGCACGTCTTAGCACACTTTTATCAAGTTTTTCCCACCCCTGTCTGGGCGCCCATGCTACGTTGCCAAATTCTAAGTGGGACGCACTAGTGCGACAAAAGCATCTTGAAGCTGCCCTTGTCAAAACGTGTATGATCTACGAATGAGACCTACAAGTAAATTTGCCTTGTTAACTTGACTTTGAATGTGACCAGAAAATTTGAGTTTATTGTCTACTAAAACCCCGATCTTTTTCAACCTCAGAGGCCTCCAGCGTCATACATCATCCGAGTCGTGTTTCTTCATGCAATTCGTATGGTGGGGGTTTTGTGACCCAAATGGAGTACGTGGCATTTATCCGTATTGAAACGAAGCTGCCATGTGTAAAGCCCATGCTACAAGACCGTCCAGATCCGATTGGAGCCGAGTTATGAACTCGTCTTTGTCTACACGAGAGAAAACTTTGGTATCGTCAGCGTACAGCTCACAAATGATTGCACAACACTTGGCAAGTCATTGATATAAACGACGACAAAACGGGCCCGAGACAGCTGCCTTGCGGTTACTCTGCTCGCCATGGGGGACCACTCAGAAAAATTGTCTTTGACACGTACCCTCTGCCTCCTGCTTATCAGAAAATCCCGAACCCATTTCAACACAAACGAGTTAAACCATATGACTCAAGCTTCTGGGGGTAGGCGGAGAGGGGTTGCACACTGTCGAACGCTTTGGAGAAAATCTAAATAAATGGCTTTCCCTGGGTTTCCAGTATCTAGATACTCAGTCCACTTGTCCAGTGCTGCAAGCAGGTTACTAGTAAGGACCGCTTTGATGAAGCCGTGCTGATGACGAGACAGAAGTTCTTTTTCTTCGAGATATTCCACAAGTCTGTCCCTAATGATGGATTCCATAAACTTACATAACACACACGTCAGTGACACAGGGCGGTAGTTACCAGCCTTACATTTTTCCCCTTTCTTAAAAAGAGATGTAACTTTGGCATCTTTCCAAACATGGGTAATTTTTCCCCTAAGAGAGGGACTTCTCAAAGAGTATGGCTAATGGCTTCCGCAAATGTTCAGTAGTTCCTTAAGAACACATGGGTGCAATCCATCAGGTCCAGGAGAACTTAGAGGGATTTAAGTTCTTCAATTTCTTTAGCACTGTTCTTTTGAGAAGACTCTTCACTAAAAAAGGGTCACCTACATCTTTTTTTCTTCCCTCTGGTATATCGTCAGTCCGTTCCCTTGTGAAGACATTACAGAAAAAGGAATTTAGAATGTCTGCTTTGCCTTATCATCTGATACACGGTTCCCATGTTTCATCCAACAAGTCCCCAACCCCCTCACTGACTTGGTTTTGACTTGGCATATGCAAAAAATGCTTTGGGGTTTTCTTTGCGTCCCTAGCTGCATTCTTTTTCATGGTTCCAAATCGCCTTGCAGCAGGCACCCTTGGCCTGATTACTCGCTTTAGAGTACTCCAAAAAGTCCTTGGCCGTCACGCGTTGGAGGTACCGCTGGTATGCTTCTGTCTTCTTACGAATCTTACACATAGCCTTGTCATTCCATCACACAGGTTTGCGTCTCTCCGTGGTTTTGCCAGTCTTACATTTAGGTACACATTTATCAACCAGCAGCCTTTACAGTCCAAAGATACAGTCCCAGGCTTCTGTTACGTTTTTGTCTCTAATCTGAGATACAAGATCTTTCTCTTCTACACTCTTTTTCATACTATCATAATCGGTTTTTTTTGTAGTTGTAGCGCTCACTAGACTGTACAAAATTCACGTAACACTTAAATGAAAAAAGTTAAAACATGATGATGGTTTTTGCCAAGTGGGGATTCATGCTTGAGATCGTCACCATCTCAAAATATAACGATTTCTTAACACAGAATGATGATACCTGGGGGAAACACATTAAAGTAATTTGTGAAAAAAGAGTCATAATCGTCTACCAGAAGTTCAGAAAGTGTATTAGATCCCTAGAATTCTTGGGCAAAACTTCACTCAAAAGAACATCATATTGCCCCTGTACAAGAGGTGCAAAAATTTCTAAACGTTTTATTCAACAAATGATCTCCATTTTTACACATACAGCGCAGACTTTTGAAGTCATTGTTTATTTTCTTGTTTCCTCTTCGTCCGCAGCAGCGGACTCGTGGGTGCTTGGCTTTGTGTATGTTCACTACTCTGTCTCCCCTCACTACCCAGCCGTGGACTTGTGAGGTGGCTTGGCTCTGTGTTGTTCACTACTCTGTCTCCTTCACTACCCAGCAGCGGACTCGTGAGGTTGGCTTGGCTCTGTGTATGTTCACTACTCTGTCTCCCCTCACTACCCAGCCGTGGACTCGTGAGGGGGCTTGGCTCTGTGTATGTTCACTACTTGTCTCCCCTCACTACCCAGCCCTGGGACTTGGAGGGGGCTTGGCTCTGTGCATGTTCACTACTTGTCTCCCCTCACTACCCAGCCGTGGACTTGTGAGGGGCTTGGCTCTGTGTATGTTCACTACTCGGGCTCCTCTCACTACCCCGCAGCGGACTCGTGAGGTGGCTTGGCTCTGTGATGTTCATACTCTGTCTCCCCCCACTACCCAGCGTGGACTTGTTTAGGTGGCTTGGCTCTGTGTAAAGTTCACTCTCTGTCTCCCCCCACTACCCAGCGTGGACTTTGTGAGGTGGCTTGGCTCGTGTATGTTCAATAAATCTGTCTCCCCTCACTACCCAGCCGTGGACTTGTGGGTGGCTTGGCTCTGTGCATGGTTCACTACTCTGTCTCCCTCACTACCCAGCCGTGGACTTGGTGAGGTGGCTTGGCTCTGTGTATGTTCACTACTCTGTTCTCCCTCACTACCCAGCCGTGGACTTGTGAGGTGGCTTGGCTTTGGTATGTTCACTACTCTGTTCCCTCTCACTACCAGCCGTGGACTTGTGAGGTGGCTTGGCTCTGTGTATGTTCACTACTCTGTCTCTCACTACCCAGCCGTGGACTTGTGAGGTGCTTGGCTCTGTGTATGTTCACTACTCTGTCTCCTCTCACATACCAGCCGTGGACTTGTGAGGTGGTTGGCTCTGTGAGATGTTCACTACTCTGTCTCCCCTCACTACCCAGCGTGGACTTGTGAGGTGGCTTGGCTTGTGTATGTTCACTACTCTGTCTCCCCTCATACCCAGCCGTGGACTTTTTGAGGTGGCTTGGCTCTGTGTATGTTCACTACTCTGTCTCCCCTCACTACCCCGCCGTGGACTTGTGAGGTGGCTTGGCTCTGTGTATGTTCACTATCTGTCCTCTCCCCTACCCAGCCGTGGATTGTGAGGTGGCTTGGTCTGTGTATGTTCACTTTCTCTGTCTCCTCCATACTACCCCGCCGTGGAAATTGTGAGGTGGCTTGGCTCTGGTTTTATGTTTACTACTCTGTCTCCTCACTACCCAGCCCTGGACTTGTGAGGTGGCTTGGCTCTGTGTTGTTCACTACTCTGTCTCCCTCACTACCCAGCCGTGGACTTGTGAGGTGGCTTGGCTCTGTGTATGTTCACTACTCTGTCCCCTCACTACCCAGCCCTGGATCGTGAGGTGGCTTGGCTCTGTGTATGTTCACTACTCTGTCTCCCTCCACTACCCAGCCCTGGACTCGTGAGGTGGCTTGGCTCTGTGTATGTTCATTATCTGTCTCCTCTCACTACCCCGCCGTGGACTTGGGGAGGTGGCTTGGCTTGTGTATGTTTAAATTTCTCTGTCTCCTCCATACCCCGAGTGCTTTTTTCCTGTTTCTGATCTGACTCTGCCCCTTTCTTTTTCTTTAGGCCAAAACCCGTCCCGCAATCATCTCCCTCTCTAAGGGGGTCCTGTCCTTTGGAGATTGCGATGTTCTTGAAGTTACTTTGCGCTCAGCTTCTTTGCGCTTTTGATCACAGAATCTACCTGCTCTGCACTGTCAAGTGTCAGCTAGTCGCCCTTCATAGGCCTCTGGGAGTCATGTGTTTTTGCCCCCAAACCCGGGCGATATTTTGTGACTTTGATTTTCTCTTTCAGCTCCAGTCCATCCTTGCAAAGTTTTCCAAAGAAAGCTTCATCATCCTTTCTGCGTGCATGGCTCTGTCTCACTGACGGGTACTTTGAAGAGAATGAGATTTTTCCGCACGCTTCTCTTTGTCTTTCATGTCTTTTGCGACCGTGAAGGTTACCCCACTTTTGGCTTCGTCCAATTTGGTGTCCACTGCTGCTGATTGTGCAAGAGTTGGTTTACTTTTGCCTCTAGTGCCTTCATTTCACCACTTGGTGATGGGATTTTACGTGTGTTTCAAGGTTGTGCGAGCGTTCACACACGGAACTTCGGTTTGTAGTCTCATTCGAAGGATTGTGTGGGAGTCAGAACCAATGTTAACTCTGAGGGAAAATTTTTCCCCGTACCGAAACGGCCCTGCGGAGATGCGAAACCCGCAACCCAAGGTTACGAGTCCGATGCTCTACCAACTGAGCTATTCCGGCCCTGAATCTCTCATATCAGTGTCCCTCAAATGAGAGCTGCCCGGGCCCCCTCCCCCCCTGGCGTCCCTCGCTATGCCACGCACTAGGCTACAAGCAGCGGGCTGACTCTACGAACCGACACCACCCCGAATATAATGTGTAGCTGCTGCTGGTTAGACTCTGACCGTCTCGCGTTGGCTTAATTTAGGAAAATGACGTCAAATGCTTGGCTTTAGAGTCAGCCAATCACATTGGCAATGACTTCGTCAGCAGTTTATTATTTGGGTGAACGAGCTCCGTCTTTAGTCCACCCCGCAGCCTTACGTGGGACGCGACGCGATGGACAGGAAGGTCAGCAGCAGGGGAGACACAGGGGGGACGCAGGAGGAACTACAGAAGACGATCTGCAATTTATACGCAAGTAAGTTTATTTGATGGCCTCAGATTAACGAGATTGAAAAAAAAGTATTGTAGATCGGCATTTACTTCACAATTCACACCGGCATTTGCCTACCAGGTGCTGCTTGTCGGAATAATGTCTGCTCATTGGTAACTAGATCGTACGGTTCTGCCCACTCCTACCTAAATCTAGGTGACCATACCATAATACTAAAATGTAACTTTTTTGAAATGTATTTTTTTTGTTTATTTGCGTGTTTTGTAGCCCCAGTTCATCGATTGTATCCGTGAAGGTATTTTGGAATTTCCCTTCAAGACGACCTGTCCGGAACAGTTTAGATCACAAAAAACGGATGTAATATTCAAGGAGGGGAGGGGATCTATTTTGCCTGTAGACTTTTCTCTCTTTCTCTGTCTTTCTTTTTTTTCTATCTTCTGATATTGAAAAAATTTTGGTGTTGACTGTACGAACGCTGTAGACCATAGCTGAGGAATGAGAAGTTATTTTAAGTGGGTCAGGTGAGATCTTGCAGTTGCTGCGTCATTTTGGGATTTCCCATTCTGTTTTCATCGGTCACTTGACTGCTCCTGCAAATTATGCAGCGCCGTGCCTTTATGCACGTACATACATACATACATAAACCCCTTTGTCGTATGCTTGTGGTGCCTGCATAATGTGGTCAAGTTTTCTTTATTACAAAAAATACACGAATTGTATGAACATTTTTAAGACATGTCTGTGCGTGTCACTGGAAGGCCGTCCCATTACGAAACCAACAGCAACGCCGAGTTAAATTATAGTAGACATATTTTATGGAAACATATTCGATCTAAACACACGTTTAGAAGTTGACGGTATTACCTAGCATCTTGTTTTGTTTTGTCTTGATTCTTTCTTTTTTTCTTTTTTTTTTTCTTTTTTTTTTAATAATGAAAATTAACCTCCTTGGGAAATAGGTGCCTTCTGTTTCATGGCTGTTCAAAAATGTCCAGTCAGTGAGTCATTCAGGTTTCTGATCTCTCTCTCTTTCTCTGTCTCTGTCTCTCTCTGTCTCTGTCTCTGTCTCACCTTTGTCTCTCTCTCTCTCTCTCTCTCTCTCTCTCTCTCTCTCTCTCTCTCTCTCTCTCACACACACACACACAGGTATACTTTTGACACCTAAGTTTACAGAAGTTGACAAACAAAGGTAACAGAAACACTTATGTTACCAGTTGGGTTCCACATATGTTTTTGATCTAAAGATGCAAAGCTTGTAAAACCAAAACAAATAAAGCCAGAGCTTCAGATGGCTGGTATGCCACATCATTAACACAAAAAATGATCGAAGTACCCAATAAAACAACAGTTTTTTTTTAAGCCAATTTCTTGAGCCGTAATGTAGTAAACCTTTTTGAAAAATTTCTTTACAGATAGAATTATGTGTGAATTACTTCAATCTGGTTAAGCTGCAAGAAAGGACAGTGAGAATTTTGTCTTGATTTTTCTTTTTCTTTTTTTTTTTCTTTTTTTTTTTCTTCTTTTTTTTTTAATAATGAAAATTAACCCCCTTTGGGGAAATAGGTGCCTTCTGTTTCATGGCTGTTCAAAAATGTCCAGTCAGTGAGTCATTCAGGTTTCTGATCTCTCTCTCTTTCTCTGTCTCTGTCTCTCTCTCTCTCTCTCTCTCTCTTCTCTCTCTCTCTCTCTCTCTCTCTCTCTCTCTCTCTCTCTCTCTCACAGGTATACTTTTGACACCTAAGTTAACAGAAGTTGACAAACAAAGGTAACAGAAACACTTATGTTACCAGTTGGGTTCCACATATGTTTTTGATCTAAAGATGCAAAGCTTGTAAAACCAAACAAATAAAGCCAGAGCTTCAGACAGCTGATAAGCCCACATCATTAGCACAAACATGATGGAAGTACCCAATAAACAGCAGGTTTTTTTTAGCCAATTTCTTGAGCCGTAATGTAGTAAATCTTTTTGAAAAATTTCTTTACAGATAGAATTATGTGTGAATTACTTCAATCTGGTTAAGCTGCAAGAAAGGACAGTGAGAATTTTTTTTTTATCCTGTGGACTAATATTTACATATATGTATCTACCTTTAGTTTAGATTATTAAGAAGGAAGTCAGATATGTGAAAGAGTCAGGTGAGATCTTGCCAGTTGCTTTGTCATTTTGGGATTTCATTGGCTGGTGGTGCTGGTGAGGTTTGCATGTTCAGTGGGTGTGGTGCTGGCTCTTGATCAGCAGGATGGGCAACATCACAGAGATGTACATGGTTCCTTCTTCATTCCTGGCCTCTAGATGTAATGATGTTACAGAACCTGGCACGCTTGGCAATGATTTCTGTTAGCTGTCATTTTCACAATTGGTTCTGAACTGCAGAACACACAAAGGATGACCTTAGTGGAGAACAGGCAAATCCTTGACCGTATACTGATGGTAGCTCCACTTTTGCATTGTCTGATGCTGAAGGAATTCTGTGTCTGACATTTGGTTGCTTTCTTGTTGGGTAGTCTGGAGAGGGTGTCTGCTAGTCGCCGTGCCGACCTTTCCCTGGTCAGTACTCAAGGGTGAAGTTGTACATCTGTAGTATAGTTACCTTTCCAACTTCAAGTCATCTGCAATGACAGGTCTGTCATCTACCTAGTTCAGAATTTGGTTCGTTCTTATTGGGACCTTGTTATCATATTGTGCTTTGAGTAATTGAATAGCTTTGGTCAGTCCCGTGTATGAGTACAGCTGTGGTAGATCCTTAATTCACTTGCTCAGGCACACTTGGATGTTGTTGCTGAAATTCACTCGTTCAAACACACCCATGTGGCATATCCTTGATGTGTTTGTTCAGACTTTTTAAAAAAAATTAAATAATTTAGTGGGTGTGATTGACATGTCAGTGGTTTTGATTGATCTATGCAGACTGCTAAATCAGGGTTGGTTTGTGTTTTGACTTGTTTTGAATTGTGCATAGTTTTGGTCTTAACATGGTCTGAGCTCAAACACAGCCTGTATTGTTGGTTAACATACAACTTGACCCACAGGGCCAAAGAATTCACATCAGGACATCCAGAGTCATCTGAATCAGTTAATTAAGCTTACCATGGCTAGTGGTGACAGGTACACCATTATGCTGAAGAAATCTTCATGTGAAAGGTTTTGTTTTTTTGATGACTTGTGAGTTGATTTTAACGTGGTGACAGCCCTGATATGGCCCTTTGCGGTCGGCTGGGCTATAAGCAGCATTACCTTACCTTACGTTACCGAAGGGAGCAGTCATGTGTGTCTGACAGCTCAGCGTGACAGTATTAGTGGGAAGGGGTTTTCTGGCACCACGAGTGCTGATGAAGTGTTGTAAATACTGAACACTTTCACTGAGGTGACATGGCACAGCCCTGACCGGTACACCGTGACGACAACTCAGACGATGTACGAGGATGTCAACCTCACGAGCAGTAGGAAGGTGAGCACAGTTAACCCAGGTGTCCCTGTCCCTGTTGCCTCGCTTCAGTCAGGGTCTAGTTGGGACAGTACCAAGATAATAACTTGGACGTTTTGAATTACTGTTTCTCTGACGCAGTCTGATGCAAAATATGAATGATATGAAGTATTACCCTTTTTATCAACACACTTATGGAGCACAATGAGAATTTCAGCTGTGCACTTTACAAAGCAATATCACCAAGTTCATCATGGTCTATTCACAAAATCTGATTCATCATTTCACAGTGCGGCCTGATCAAATACTATAGAGTACTTTGTTGTGGTTGCTTCATTGGCTGGTGGTGCTGGTGAGGTTTGCATGTTCAGTGGGTGTGGTGCTGGCTCTGGATCAGCAGGATGGGCAACATCACAGAGATGTACATGGTTCTTTCTTCATTCCTGGCCTCTAGATGTAATGATGTTACAGAACCTGGCACGCTTGGCAATGATTTCTGTTAGCTGTCATTTTTAGAATTGGTCCTGAACTGCAGAACACACAAAGGACGGCCTTAGTGGAGAACAGGCAAATCCTTGACCGTATACTGATGGTAGCTCCACTTTTGCATTGTCTGATGCTGAAGGAATTCTGTGTCTGACATTAGGTTGCTTTCTTGTTGGGTAGTCTGGAGAGGGTGTCTGCCAGTCGCCGTGCCAATCTTTCCCTGGTCAGAACTCAAGGGTGAAGTTGTACATCTGCCATTTAGTTACCTTTCCAACTTCAACTGTTCAAGTCATCTGCAATGACAGGTCTGTCATCTACCTAGTTTAGAATTTGGTCCGTTCTTATTGGGACCTTGTTATCCTATTGTGCTTTGAGTAATTGAATAGCTTTGAGTCAATCCCGTGTATGAGTGCAACTGTGGTAGATCCTTAATTCACTTGTTCAGGCACACTTGGATGAAATTCACTCGTTTAAACACACCCATGTGACATATCCTTGATGCGTTTGTTCAGACACACCCATGGTGCACACCTGTTGTGTTATGGTTTGCAAGTGACAACAGGCAAAACAGTGGTAATAACACTTTAGCCCAAACCACATTTGAACTATTTTGTTCAAGATTTTGACACAAACTTGATAAAGAATACAACTTGAGAATGATTTTAATTTCTCTTACAAAAGAATTTTTTCCTTTTTATTTGTTTGCTGATGATCGCTGAGATGCACACCTGATTCAGTCTTGCTGTAATCACCTGTTGCTTGCACAGCTACCCATATCAATGTGACAGTCATGAACTGAAAACTTGTGTGTAGAGAACAAGGTTCCTGATATGGACTACTGGTAGTGACTATGAAGGTCTCCCTTTGAGAAGAAGAAGAAGAGACAAATGCACCAGCGGCCAAAGTCATGGGTACCATGATGAAGTCTAGTGCCGGCTGTTGGGAGGTGTATGAGAATAAACAAAGCACACTGATTCCAAGCTCTAGGAAGACCTTTTTCATGAGCCATCCACCGGCTGCACCTTTGAGTTTCTCAAACAGATAAGTGTTTCCCATTCAGTGGAAACTAGACTAAGTTGTAGTATTTTTTTGTGCATGTACTTTTGATACATGTATTGCATTACAACTCAGAAACAGCCTCGATATTACCTCCAGAGGTCAGCTAGGCTATAAACAGCATGAATTGAATTTAAGTTGAGTATGAGTATGGTAAACCAGAGGCTTGTTACAGCCACTAGTCATGGGTTTGACCTTAAGATAACTGACATGGCGACAGGACTAAGGGAAAGTCCACCATGATGGCTGGACCACATAGCCAACTCTGTCCATAATTAATGTACATGGGCTCACATGTTTGCGCACACACCTTGATAATTGTGCATGTATATAGTCATGCAGACCGTGGAACATTTGCTGGTGGATCTGATGTGACTTTTTTTTTTTAATTAAATAATTTAGTGGGTGTGATTGACATGTCAGTGGGTTTGATTGATCTATGCAGACTGCTAAATCAGGGTTGGTTTGTGTTTTGACTTGTTTTGAATTGTGCATAGTTTTGGTCTTAACATGGTCTGAGCTCAAACACAGCCTGTATTGTTGGTTAACATACAACCTGACCCACAGGGCAAAGAATTCACATCAGGACATCCAGAGTCATCTGAATCAGTTAAGCTTACCATGGCTAGTGCTGACAGGTACACCATTATGCTGAAGAAGTCTTCATGTGAAAGGTTTTTTTAAAATTTTTTATGACTTGTGAGTTGATTTTAACGTGGTGACAGCCCTAATATGGCCCTTTGCGGTCGGCTGGGCTATAAGAAGCATTAATTTACCTTACCTTACCAGAGGGAGCAGTCATGTGTGTCTGACAGCTAAGCGGGACAGTATTAGTGGGAAAGGGTGTGCTGGCACCACGAGTGCTGATGAAGTGTTGTAAATACTGAACATTTTCACTGAGGTGACATGGCACAGCCCTGACCGGTACACCGTGACGACAACTCAGACCACGTACCAGGATGTCAGCCTCACGAGCAGTAGGAAGGTGAGCACAGTTGATCCAGGTGTCCCTGTCCCTGTTGCCTCGCTTCAGTCAGGGTCTAGTTGGGACAGTACCAAGATAATAACTCAGACGTTTTGAATTACTGTTTCTCTAATGCAGTCTGATGCAAATATGAATGATATGAAGTGGTACCCTTTTTATCACAACATTTATCATATCTCCACTTTTGCATTGTCTGATGCTGAAGGAATTCTGTGTCTGACATAAGGTTGCATAGTTTTGGTCTTAAAATGTTGGTGTGAAAGGTTTTATTTATTTATTTTTTTGATGACTTGTGAGTTGATTTGAACATGGTGACAGCCCTGATATGGCCCTTTGCAGTCGGCTGGGCTATAGTTGATTTGAACATGGTGACAGCCCTGATATGGCCCTTTGTGGTCGGCTGGGCTGTAGTTGATTTTAACATGGTGACAGCCCTGATATGGCCCTTTGCGGTCGGCTGGGCTTTAAGCAACATTACCTTACCTTACCTGTTTGGTTCAAAGTTGATGAGGGCTGATCAGTTTCTTCAACGTGGAAACATCAGCATTGATGTCAAAATCGTCTGTGCACAAGTAACTCGCATACATCACTTTGACTGTTTGCAGTCCTCGGAATGTTCAGTAGCCTGTCTGATCATTTTCTTCAACGTGTAAACATCAACATTGATGTCAAAATCGTCTGTGCACAGGTAACTCGCATACATCACTTTGACTGTTTGCAGTCCTCAGAATGTTGAGTAGCCTGTCTGATCAGTTTCTTCAACGTGGAAACATCAACATCAGTCTTAGCATTTACATGAAAAATTTGAAGCTGATGGTATGGAAAAAAAAAAAAAAAAGATCGCTGATATAACTCTGTCTGTATTCCTCTCTCCCCCCCCCCCCTCCCCCCCTCCCCCTCCCTGTCTGTATTCCTCTCCCCCCCACCCGCCCCCCTCCTTTCCCCCCTTCCCCTTCTCTGTCTTTTTTTTTTTTTTTTTTTTTTTTGCTGTCCCAACTTCTGCGCCACCTCAGAGGCAGTGCACCCACGCCGCTCATTCCGACACCCCGTCCACAGCCACAGCCCCGTCGGCCCACCGCAGCCCCGGCACCGGCCATCCACAGGGAGCAGTCAGTGTCAAGTCGTCAAGAGGCAACCCACCAGAGGAGACACTGCACTGCTGCCGAGTCACTTCGGTGGTGTTCAGTGGCGCCTGTTCTGATCTGACATACGCAGGACACCACCTACTAAGCCCCCTACTGACGACAATAATTGCTTAGTCGCGGAGCCGGCGTGAATGAGCTCTCCCTCCGGAGGGCGCCACCACGTCCGTCCAACGACAGCTCCCATGGACCCGCCGATACCAGTGACCCCGACGGAACCAAACCAAGGCCACAGACGTGGAGAGGACATCGAAATTGAGGTCACCATGAGAGCAGGGCATGAAGGGCCACAGAATTTGAGACTTTTTTTTAAAATGTTGATCAATGAGAATGAAGATGATTAAGATGATGCTACGGATTTCCATTTCGGTCTGAGACAACATGACAGGGCTGTACTCTACGCTTCCTTTCATAATATATCCCGGCGTCAACCAGGCCCGAGAGACACAGGCACCTGCAGTGTTGGTCAAGAAATTTGAGCAACTCTCTCAGAAACGCATCCATTAAGTGGATGAAACTCGACTGTGTGGTCCCTGTCTTCCCAACTGAGTCCGCAGCAACTCAACTCTGGGTAGGAGCCGGTCGGGGCAAGAAAACCCACATGACTTCTGATGGGATTCGAACCCACGACCTCCCAGCCGGGAGTCCGCGACGCTAACCACTTCGCCACGGCGGCTGGTCCTTCTCTGTCTTTTGCTGGTGGTGGTTAGAAAGTAGGGACTCATATTTTTCCTGGAAGATACAACGAGAAAGAAAGACAGAAGTTGTCTGATTATAGCTGTTTGGGATTTCCCATTATGACGTCTTATTATATCAGTTTGGGATTTCCCATTATGATGTCTGATTACATCAGTTTGGGATTTCCCATTATGACCTAACAACACAGACACAGTTGAAGTTCATAATAACCCTGTTGGTGAGCTTTTAGGTATTCTGTTGAAACATCCTCTGGCCAATTTATTACATCCAGTTGCCATTTTATAAGAAGAGTCATGTGAAAGTTGAAATGGACATTTTACATCAAACACCTGCCATCAGGTAAGTTTAAAAAGCTGCAATAAAGGACAGTGAGAAATTTTTTTTTTTTCATTGGACTAATTTGCATGTACGTATCTACCTTTAGCCTGAATATTAAAAAGGAAGTGAAGTTTCCCTTCCGTCGGCTGGGCTATAAGCAGCATTACCTTACCTTACCGGAGGGAGCAGTCATTTGTGTTTGACAGCTCAGCGGGACAGTATTAGTGGGAAGGGGTGTGCTGGCACTACGAGTGCTGATGAAGTGTTGTAAATACTGAACACTTTCACTGAGGTGACATGGCACCGCCCTGACCGGTACACCGTGACAACTCAGACCACGTACGAGGATGTCAACCTCACGAGCAGTAGGAAGGTGAGCACAGTTAACCCAGGTGTCCCTGTCCCTGTTGCCTCACTTCAGTTAGGGTCTAGTTGGGACATTACCAAGATAATAACTGACAGTATTAGTAGGAAGGGGTGTGCTGGCACCACGAGTGCTGATGAAGTGTTGTAAATACTGAACACTTTCACTGAGGTGACATGGCACCGCCCTGACCGGTACACCGTGACAACTCAGACCACGTACGAGGATGTCAACCTCACGAGCAGTAGGAAGGTGAGCACAGTTAACCCAGGTGTCCCTGTCCCTGTTGCCTCACTTCAGTCAGGGTCTAGTTGGGACAGTACCAAGATAATAACTCGGACGTTTTGAATGACTGCTTCTCTAACGCAGTCCAATGCAAATATGAATGATATGAAGTATTACCCTTTTTATCAACACACTTATGGTGCACAATGAGAATTTCAGCTGTGCTTTTTACAAAGCATTATCACCAAGTTCATCATGGTCTATTCACAAAATCTGATTCATCATCTCACAGTGCGGCCAGATCGAATACCATAGAGTACTTTGTTGTGGTTGCTTCATTGGCTGGTGGTGCTGGTGAGGTTTGCATGTTCAGTGGGTGTGGTGCTGGCTCTGGATCAGCAGGATGGCAACATCACAGAGATGTACATGGTTCTTTCTTCATTCCTGGCCTCTAGATGTAATGATGTTACAGAACCTGGCACGCTTGGCAATGATTTCTGTTAGCTGTCATTTTTAGAATTGGTCCTGAACTGCAGAACACACAAAGGACGGCCTTAGTGGAGAACAGGCAAATCCTTGACCGTATACTGATGGTAGCTCCACTTTTGCATTGTCTGATGCTGAAGGAATTCTGTGTCTGACATTAGGTTGCTTTCTTGTTGGGTAGTCTGCCAGTTGCCGTGCCAATCTTTCCCTGGTCAGTACTCAAGGGTGAAGTTGTACATCTGTCATTTAGTTACCTTTCCAACTTCAAGTCATCTGCAATGACAGGTCTGTCATCTACCTAGTTCAGAATTTGGTCCGTTCTTATTGGGACCTTGTTATCATATTGTGCTTTGAGTAATTGAATAGCTTTGAGTTTGAGTCAGTCCCGTGTATGAGTACAACTGTGGTAGATCCTTAATTCACTTGCTCAGGCACACTTGGATGGCATTGCTGAAATTCACTCATTCAAACACACCCATGTGGCATATCCTTCATGCGTTTGTTCAGACACACCCATGGTGCACACCTGTTGTATTACTGTTTGCAAGTGACAACAGGCAAAACAGCAGTAATAACACTTTAGCCCAAACGACATTTGAACTATTTTGTTCAAGATTGTGACACAAACTTGACATAGAATAAAACTTGAGAATGATTTGAATTTCTCTTATAAAAGAATTCTTTCCTTTTTGTGTGTGATGGTACCATTGCTGAGATGCACACCTGATTCAGTCTTGCTGTAATCACCTGTTGCTTGCACAGCTACCCATATCAATGTGACAGTCATGAACTGAAAACTTGTGTAGAGAACAAGGTTCCTGATATGGACTACTGGTAGTGACTATGAAGGTCTCCCTTTGAGAAGAAGAAGGGCAAATGCACCAGCGGCCAGTCATGGGTACCATGATGAAGTCTAGTGCAGGCTGTTGGGAGTTGTATGAGAATAAACAAAGCACACTGATTCCAAGCCCCAGGAAGACCTTTTTCATGAGTGATCCACCAGCTGCATCTTTGAGTTTCTCAAACAGGTAAGTGTTTCTCATTCAGTGGAAACTAGACTAAGTTGTAGTATTTTTTTGTGCATGTACTTTTGATACATGTATTGCATTAAAACTCAGAAAACAGCCTCGATATTACCTCCAGAGGGTCAGCTAGGCTATAAACAACATGAATTAAGATTAAGTTGAGTATGAGTATGGAAAACCAGAGGCTGTTGCAGCCACTAGTCACGGGTTTGACCTTAAGATAACTGACATGGCGACAGGACTAAGGAAAGTCCACCATGATGGCTGGACCACATAGCCAAACTCTGTCCATAACTAATGTACATGGGCTCACATGTTTGCGCACACCTCCGTATTGTGCACATATATAGTCATGCAGACTGTGGAACATTTGCTAGGTGGATCTAGTGTGACTTTTTTTTTAATTACATAATTTAGTGGGTGTGGTTGACATGTCAGTGGTTTTGATGAGATTCTATGCAGACTGCTGAAAGGGTTTGGTTGCGTTTTGACTTGTTTTGAATTGTGCATAGTTTTGGTCTTAACATGGTCTGAGCTCAAACACAGCCTGTATGTGTTGGTTAACATACAACTTGACCCACAGGGCCAAAGAATTCAAATCAGGACATCCAGAGTCATCTGAATCAGTTAAGCTTGCCATGGCTAGTGGTGACAGGTACACATTATGCTGAAGAAATCTTCATGTGAAAGTTTTTGTTGTTTTTTTGATGACTTGTGGTTGATTTGAACATGGTGACAGCCCTAATATGGGCCCTTTGCGGTCGGCTGGGCTATAAGCAACATTACCTTACCTTACCTTACCGGAGGGAGCAGTCATTTGTGTCTGACAGCTCAGCGGACAGTATTAGTGGGAAGGGGTGTGCTGGCACTACAAGTGCTGATGAAGTCTTGTAAATACTGAACACTTCACTGAGGTGACATGGCACCGCCCTGACCGTACACCGTGACAACTCAGACCACGTACGAGGACGTCAACCTCACGAGCAGTAGGAAGGTGAGCACAGTTAACACAGGTGTCCCTGTCCCTGTCTCCTCATTCAGTCAGGGTCTAGTTGGGACAGTACCAAGATAATAACTCAGACGTTTTGAATGACTGTTTCCTAACACAGTCTGATGCAAATATGATGATATGAAGTGTTACCCTTTTTATCAACACACTTATCGTACCTCCACTTTGCATTGTCTGATGCTGAAGGAATTCTGTGTCTGACATAAGGTTGCATAGTTTTGGTCTTAACATGGTCTGAGCTCAAATACAGCCTGTATTGTGGGTTAACATACAACTTGACCCACAGGGACAAAGAATTCAAATCAGGACATCCAGAGTCATCTGAATCAGTTAAACTTACCATGGCTAGTGGTGACAGGTACACCATTATGCTGAAGAAATCTTGATGTGAAAGTTTTTTTGTTTTGATGACTTGTGAGTTGATTTTAATGTGGTGACAGCCCTGATATGGCGCTTTGCGGTCGGCTGGGCTATAAGCATCATTATCTTATCTTATCTTACCTAACACAATGAATAATACCCAAATAGCAGAACATGGCACGTGTTTCTAATTTGGCCAAGTCTCTATTTTTTTCTTTTTTTCTTTTGAAAGACACTGCCCTGCCCTTTATTGACAGTATTTGACATCATTGTTCACCGTTTACAGTGCCATTTATTTACAATGTGAGGCAAATGTACACGTTCATCATTTCAAAGTTAGAGTAGTGCACCGCTTCGCGCTACCCTAAGTACTCATGAGGCCGTTAGACAGCCGTGAATAAGGGCGACAATCACCTCTCAGTGACTGGCGTGTATAGAAATCCATCTGCTTTTGTGCATTCACAGCGCGCTAACCCTTCCCCTTTTCGATTACACCCTCAGCAGTGACTTTAGTGTGGCGAGTTGACGGCAGGTGCTTGCGCCTATCGGCAGGTCAGCACGCTACCCACTGGAAGGCGTTGCGCTAGGGGAAGGGTTGCGCGCTAGTCTGTGGCAGGTCTTGCGCTATGTCTCAATAACTGCTATCTATTTACTTGCACGAGAAAACAATTACATTCTACATGTTACAGACAGCATTTATCTTACATTATACACAGAGACGAGATGATTTGATTTGAATGATTTAATTTAAAGTCTGTTCACAACAATGGTGATATTAGACTTAAGAAATAAATAAAATAAAATAAGACCGTACCTATAATCAATAGTAATTTAATTTGTTTTTTTTTAAAACAGGGGATAGGGGCTGCTGTGTGTGTGTGTGTGTGTGTGTGTGTGTGTGTGTGTGTGTGTGTGTGTGTGTGTGTGTGCACGCGCATGCGTGCCTGCGTGCATGTGTGTGCTCATGCATGTGTGTGTGTGTTCACGCATGTGTGTGTGTTCACGAATGTGTGTGTGTTCACGCATGTGTGTGTGGGGGAGGGGGGGGGGGGGGGTGGGGTAAGAGCATGACTCATGTGTGAAGGGTTACTTATGATCGTTAAAAAACAACAACAAAAGCAAACAAACAAGAGACGAGATGAGAAGAGACCCAATGTTTATCTTACACGTACAAAAGAATAAACAAATGTGGAAAAAGGCACCAGAAATTTTACAACCGATTCCAGGTGATGATACAGGTGCACACAAATGGAATGTTCATTGCTCCAAGTCCTCTTGTGACTTGTTTGTGAGTCCATTCCAGTGACGCAGTTGGCATGCCACCATTTGTCACAAACAGTGCACTGGATGCGCACTTCCTGCCTGGTGGTGAGGCCGCACTGGTGACAGTTGTCCGTGATGTCTCCACTTCATCGTCGGAATTGTCGTCGTAGACAGGCTCCAAGTCACTGTCAGACGACTCCTCGCTGTCTTTCTTCAGCGTCTGGGAGCCTGCTAGGAGGGCTTTAAACACTTTCTCCTCCTGTTTCTTCTTTTTCATTTCTTCTTTCTTTGCCTTGGCAAGTTCTCTTTCCTTCTTCTTCTCTTCTTGTCTGATCTTTTTTTGTTCACCTTGGCAAGTCTTTCCTTTTTTTTTCTCCTCCCTTTCTCGCTTCCTCTCTTCCTTCAGGTCGCTGTTCTTCATCTGCCTTTCTCCTTTTCTCCAGCAGCATCTCGCGGTACTCATGGCCGGTGATGGAGTAAGGTAGTGGTGGTTGAGACTCTTGACGCCTTTCTTCTTGGGGCAGGAGGGCATGGTGAGGAGGTCGTCGATGGACCTGCTAGTGGATGGTCGTGGCTCTGCTGGTGGTGGTGGGGGTGGAGGAAGAGGCTGAAGAGATGGGTTGATGACATGGCCCATGAGAGACGAGCTAGTGGATGGTCGTGGCTCTGCTGGTGGTGGTGGGGGTGGAGGAAGAGGCTGAAGAGATGGGTTGATGACATGGCCCAGAGAGACGAGCTAGTGGATGGTCGTGGCTCTGCTGGTGGTGGTGGGGGTGGAGGAAGAGGCTGAAGAGATGGGTTGATGACATGGCCCATGAGAGACGAGCTAGTGGATGGTCGTGGCTCTGCTGGTGGTGGTGGGGGTGGAGGAAGAGGCTGAAGAGATGGGTTGATGACATGGCCATGGAGACGAGCTAGTGGATGGTCGTGGCTCTGCTGGTGGTGGTGGGGGTGGAGGAAGAGGCTGAAGGATGGGTTGATGACATGGCCCATGAGAGACGAGCTAGTGGATGGTCGTGGCTCTGCTGGTGGTGGTGGGGGGTGGAGGAAGAGGCTGAAGAGATGGGTTGATGACATGGCCCATGAGAGACGAGCTAGTGGATGGTCGTGGCTCTGCTGGTGGTGTGGGGGTGGAGGAAGAGGCTGAAGAGATGGGTTGATGACATGGCCCATGAGAGACGAGCTAGTGGATGGTCGTGGCTCTGCTGGTGGTGGTGGGGTGGAGGAAGAGGCTGAAGAGATGGGTTGATGACATGGCCATGAGAGACGAGCTAGTGGATGGTCGTGGCTCTGCTGGTGGTGGTGGGGGTGGAGGAAGAGGCTGAAGAGATAGGTTGATGACATGGCCCGTGAGAGTCGACCATGTGTTGTAGTCATCGTCTTTCTTGGGGTCGTATCCCTCCTTATACCTCTTGAGGTACAATCGCGTCTTGTCCTCCCCCAAGCGAAATTCAAGCTGAACAACTCTTTCAGGCTTTCCAGCTTAGACCGAGAGGATGCAGGATGGGGGCAGACTTTGAAGTGGATGGTTGGGGGTTGACTGATGATGAGGTGGAGATGGAGGGAAGGGGATCGTCCAAAGAGGCTGAATATGTGGAGGGAAGGGGATCGTCCAAAGAGGCTGAATATGTGGAGGGAAGGGGATCGTCCAAAGAGGCTGAAGATGTGGAGGGTAGGGGGTTTGTCAATTGATGAGGAAGAGGTGGATGGAATTGGGGTTGTCGGAGGTAGAGGGAGGTCCTGACACAAATGTGCAGCTTGGCTTCAGCTTGTCACTTTGAAGGACAGTGTCGGGTTGTACGGGAAGAGCCCTGACTTGCTGAAGCCCTTTATGGCGGTCTCCGGACGGGCGGCTGTGTCCCAGGCTTCTTGAGGGACGCCAGCAAAACTCCTCAGAGTGACAGATTCCGTGTTTTGATATTGGAATGTCCTCCACCTGCTCAGCCCTCATGGCTGCTTGATGGCCCGAAAGAAGGCCTGATCCAGGGGCTGGGTGAGGTGGCTGCTGTGGGCTTTCAGGCAGTACAGGACCACATCCTCTTTCCTGCAAAAATCGCAGACCTGCAGGCTGAGATGGCTCGAGTGGCCGTCAACAAAGAGGATGACGGGCCTCTTTGTGCCTTCCTGTTCTAGATGAGGGATGAAAATATCCCTCAGAAAGCTCAAAACACAGCCTCCGTTATCCAGCCGTTGACGGACTTGTTAAAATAAGCCTCCTCAAATCCCTCTAGGGCGTTGTATGTGGGATCTGTCTTGTAGGGAAAGATGAGGAGGGGCTTCAAGTATCGGTGTGGCCGAGATGCAGGCCAAGACTGTAACTTGCTGTCGCGACCCACTCGTCACAGCATAAATGTGCTTTGCCCCTGTCTGGCTGATCACCTTCTTGTCTTCGGGCACACAGAGAACCCGAAGACAAAGTCGGGCACACAGAGAACCCAGCCCTGATGTGGCCCTCTGCGGTCGGCTGGGCTATAAGCAACATTATCTTATCTTATCCTAACACAGAGAACCCGACTCATCTGCATTGAATATGCGTTGAGGTGAGATCATGAGTGTAGGGTCGATGCTGTCCACGTAGGCCTTCATGTCCTGTACCAGGCCTGCAGGCTGTCCCTGGACACCATGGACCTCTCCCTCCCCAAAGGCTGGGATGTCCTCACAGATAGTTCAGGATGCCGAGCAAAGAAGGCCTGCACCCACACTTTCCCTGGCCTGTTGTCCTTAAAGATGGTTTTGGCCTTTCTCTCGTCGAGGATCTGCTTCACTATGTCCTTCAAGTCCTCTCTAGTTCTGCCAAAACCCCTTTGCGCCAGATTCAGCAGCCAGTTCACCAGCTTCTTTTCATCCTCAGGAGACAAGACGGTTCTGGGTGGAGCTATGACAGGCCTCCGTCTCTATACCTTGTCACCAAGGTAGCATATGGATTCCATAGGCCTTGGAGGCGCATTCAGGGACATCTTGTTGTTCTTGACCAGTTCAATGGCCTCTTCAAGTGTCTCCTGTGTATGGGCCTTCGGCTTCTGCGGCTTCTGTGGCATTGCCATCTCAGAAATTCTGAAAAATAAACAGATTATGACTTACTATTTACAAACAGACACTAGACAATGCTTTCAAACACGTCAGTTATTTTGGGTATCTTTCACATAATAATACAACAACTTTCATTTGCAGTACAATAAAACAATCTTATATATGTAAAATGCAATCATTCATAACCATTCTGCTTCTAGTGATGCACACACACACAACACACACACCACACACACACACACACACACACACACACACACACACACACACACGTACACACACACACGTACACACACACACTAACGTGCCTTGTCTAATATCACTCTTAAATGAAAAGACGTTAACTTAAGAACAACACACACACACACACACACACACACACACACACACATACGCACACACACACACACACACGCACACACACACACACACACCACACACACACACACACACACACGCCATTCACACAGTACTGCTTGAGAAAACGTGTCAAGAAAACTATGCCGTCACAGTAGCGCGCTGACATGACTTTACTTCTAGACGGGCTGGTAGCGCGCCACCTCCCTAGCGCGGAGACATGACCCTTCTATTTTTCAGGCTGTGCATGCGCTACCCCTCAGAAACTGGGTCAGGCACGCGAGGCGTGCTTTGCTTTGTTCAGCAATGCTGGCGCCATCCCGACGTTGTGTTGTGTTCATACTACGAATGCATGGGTGTCATTCAACGTTACAGTAGCTTTCAACCGCGGGCAGATCCACTATCGGAACATGCAGTGAGCAAGCATGAAAAACAACTTACCTGTGTGTAATCTTGAAAACAAGTCAGAGTGACAGGAACGATCATTGATGAGACAGCAATGGCAGGTGACGTCAGTGAAGCCAACATGTGACTGCACCTCTAGTTCATTGTTTCTAAATCGAGCATCTAGCGCACAGACAACCCTAGCGCACAACCTTCCACTACTCTATATCCAAAATTACTGGAAATCAAAGTCGTATAACACAGTGAATAATACCCAAATAGCAGAACACGGCACTGTTTCTAATTTGGTCAAGTTTTTTTTTTTTTTGGGAAAGACACTGCCCTGCCCTTTATTGACAGTATTTGACATCATATGTTCACCGTTTACAGTGCCATTTATTTACAATGTGAGGCAAATGTACACGTTCATCATTTCAAAGTTATATCCAAAATTATGGAATTCAAAGTCGTATAACACAGTGATAATACCCAAATAGCAGAACACGGCACGTGTTTCTAATTTGGTCAAGTCTTTTTTTTTTTTTCTCTTTTTTTTTTGAAAGACATGCCCTGCCCTTTATTGACAGTATTTGACATCATATGTTCACCGTTTACAGTGCCATTTATTTACAATGTGAGGCAAATGTACACGTTCATCATTTCAAAGTTATATCCAAAATTACTGGAAATCAAAGTCGTATAACACAGTGAATAATACCCAAATAGCAGAACACGGCACGTGTTTCTCTGTACTTTTTTTTTTTTTTCCTGTGGCATCAGTTATCGGATCAATGGAGCACCTAGGGTGGTGATTTTTTTTTTCTCCTAAGGCCAAATCACCTCTTCATTTCTGGTGCTTCACACTGTCCTCTTCATCTGCCCAACAAAAAAAAAAAAAGTGATTTTTTTTTTTTCCACTACTAGGTGATTTTTTTTTTCTTCTCCAACCAGTCTCTTTCACACCATGCATAGTCTGTATGTTCTCTCATAAATGGACTTATTTTTTGCTGATTTTAGTGTTTTGGCGTTTGATACAAAGTGTCTGGGTTTGTTGATGTTCTAATGTGTGGTGTGCTGGCACATTCACTCTGATTATGTGTTGCTTGTACAAAGAAATCAACAGAGATGAAAAAAGACTTAATTATTTTCAGTTTTTTCTGTCAAGTCTCATCTGACTAAGAGTTAGAAAACTAATGGCCTTCATGCCAAGAGCGGTTGCAGTTTCTACAGTACCATTCTGCGTTGATCATTTAGTCCATCTTGAACCACCACACCTACATTAATGTAATAACAAACAACATGTGGTTACTGTCACATTTGACCTGGAGATGGCTCACGAAATTGTGTGCAAATCTTTTATTCTCATAGATGTTCCATAATCTAGGTTTTTGAGGTCATCTTCCTCTATGAAAATTTTTTTTCCGGCTGATTGGCAGTTCCAAGTGTTTGTTCACACACACAGTCTGACGTCCATGAGAGGAGTTGGGTGAACCTGGGAGAGCATCCTTTCTCCTGCTCTCTTCAGCACCAAAATGAGATTGTCAACCACGGTTCTGAGTCCTCTCTGCTTGTTGATGATTTTGCACTGTAAGCTGTGGCACACAACCCAAGGTTCTGAGTCCTCTGTGTTTGTTGACAATTTTGCACTCCAAGCTGTGGCACCACCTATGGTGACATACGATATTGACTGTAACTTGACGTGGATAAAATCCAACAGTTAGCTAAGGAAAGTGGGTTTACTTGTTCAGGAATCAAACCCCAATGTATCAGCTTTCACAGCTTTCAAAGGAAGCCAAATTCTGGGAGCTATTTTCGATCAAAACCCAATTTCAATAATCACATGCAGCAATCTTCTTGTCCGAAAGAAATGGACACTCTGAGAGTTGGGACATATATGGACTGGGATGCTGATAAGAAAACTTTTCCATCTTTTTTGGGCTCTGATCTGATGTTGTGAGAGAACTAAAATATTCATTCTGGCGTCACTTGCTCCTCCACCAAGTTTTGGGCGAAAGTGGCCTAAAAGCGGCATTTTTAGTTCTCTGACAAGTAAGACTTCAATAACCAAAAAATAACGATTATCTACAAACAAACATACTGTGTAGGATTATCCGTTTTTAATACTAATTTACTAAACTTTTCAGATTTTAGTTTTTGCTTAATCCTATGTTTTTCCTGATCATTCTCAAATAACATCATTTTCACGCAAACATTCATCAAATGCATCTCTGTCTTTTATGTGAAATAACACTACAGTCTTTAACTGTTCTCTAAAGTCTTTTAAAACTGAGTTATATTTTTGACATAAAATCCACACACTTATCCCAGCATGTCTTCCGCTAAAGGCTAGTTTTGACAAAGTGTTTCTCTTTTTAAACTATGTCACTTTCTGCTGAACAGTCATCTATAATAAATAGTGTCTGCGTTCCTTCAAACAATATAAAAAAGCGTTCTAGACACTCACTCAGTTTATTGCTAGGATTAACTAAAAATATGTTATCATCAGACCATATAAACCTTCTATCATGATATGCTTTGTTCCATTTAAGTGTTGGGCAGAAAATTACAATATACCGTAAAGTTCGGTTATTGAGCGCACCTGTATTAAGCCGCACCACTAAATTTTAAAAAAATCTGAACTTTTTTCACAATAAGCCGCACCGGTTTATAAGCCGCAGATATATACAACACAGTCCGATGTGCCGCAGGCGGCAGCTGGCCGAGCGTTGAGTTCACATAGTATCGAAAATCATCACATACAATGTGTTCACTGCATTATTGGCGTTTAATAGGTCAGAATACAAGAGCATGTTTCCAGCTTTTCTTCAGTCTTTTTTTTTTTTTTTTTTTTTTTTAGTACGATACGATGTGTTTTAAATCAATTTGAATCGAAGTTTTTATGAGGCTTCTTACAAGTGTTGTCTTTCCAACATCATTGCTTTAAAAAAAAAAAAAAAAAAAAACCCAACTCATTAACGATGCGCTAGAAAGGCCGTTCTCTCTGGCATTCATTGGTGTATCAAGCTAAACGATTGGTTGAGTACTCGAAAGCGCAAGCCAATCAAAGCGAAGGTATCAAATGCAAACCTTCAGTTGAATGCGCTAATCGTTTTTGAATTGCAAGACGCACTTGGTAAGATAACGCATATAATAACAAACCAGAACATTAATGAAACGATTCGATTGTTTTATTTCGCTTAATACCGTGCCAGTGCTTAGTTATTTTGTTCGTAATTCAGCTAGTGTTAGTCAAGATTAAACAGGTCGGAAACGGCCAACACATTGCGCCGTTCGAAGCGATCGTATTTTTGCAGAAGACAAACTGATGAAAAAGATATCAGTAATGGGCTTTACTTCTGTCGATTCCCGTATTTCTGAACGGGTTACTGATTCCATTACACGATTACACAGAAAATCGTAGTTAAAAGCATAATAAAAATTCATGAACAGTAAACACGATATGGTGAGTTACAGAGAAGCTAAGAATAGACGAGGGTTGTGATGCTTCTGAAATCGGAAAAATCCGCAAATAAGCCGCATCGTTGTTTAAGCCGCAGGGTTTAAAGCTGGGGAAAAAAGTCGCGGCTTATAGTCCGAACTTTACGGTAATCAAAATTATAGCGATAAACTGTTTGTAATAGGTTGAGGACAAATATTGTTTTCCCACAACCAGTTTGTCCACAAATTAATGAACAATGAGGGGTTTTTGTCATAAAGTTTAACTGCTCCATAGTTTTATAACAGAACTTTATCTAATCCAGTTATTATTTTTATCATGCTCTCCGTCAAAACCTGTTCAGTATAATAAAATCCTATGAGGCCTAAATGTGTAACATTAATCCAATTCAGTTCTGTAAAATTGTTTCTATTTAAGTCAACATTTATTTTGTCGCTTTTGTTGTTACGACCTTAACATCCTCACCATTATGAAGAACGACGATGGTAACTTTAAGATGTTTAACGTCTAAGTTTTGCCAGCTAATATTAATTCCTTTTATAAGGTCATCACTAACGCCACAACCCCATCCCTCTCTACATCTTTAAAGACAGAAATTTCAAATATTATTGTGAACGCATCTCCTAATTTTCTGCTTGGAAAGAACTGTAATTTTGTAGAAGCTTTCTTTAAAACTGTTTCTCTTCTGTGGAGGATGTACTGTTTTTTCCCATACGGCGTTATTTCAATCTCTTTCCGACTATTGTCGTCCGGCATAAGACTTACATGTAAAGGGCCAGAGTTGAATGCTTTTCTGAAACTTTTTTGACGGCTAAAAAATGTAAATGGGCTTATGAATTCAAATTTCATGTCCCATTCTAAATATGGTTCTAAGTGCCATTTGAGGTCAGGTTTTCGAACTATTTTATATTCATACTGGCCAACATTATTTGCTTCTAGATTGCGCAGTTGTTCTAGTTTAGGAAACTTTTTGTTGTCGCCAACCTCTTTGCGTTTATAATCACCATCTTTAGTGTACTCAAAACCATACAAAGTGCCTATCTCACCATTCTGTTCAAAGTCTGTAACGTCTGCAAGGTCTTTTAATTCTAAAGTTATACACCTTACAGGCGCTAATGTAACTCCGGATTCTTCTGGCCCACGCGACATTTTTTAGTACAACTTATTATTTTATTTCCAAAACAATGTGCAGGTTATCACATTTTACGACTTTCCCCATTTTGTCTTTGATCTTTATATTAAATGATCCGACCCTCCCACAAACTAATCTTTTAAACTGTAAATTAGGGAATTGTATAATTTCATAATCGCAATATGCAGCTTTCCCTGACGGAAGAGCTCTTAAAACAGTTGAGGGCCTTCCATCATATAAGTTTTCATCAGTGCTTAGCTCATCTAAATGAACATAGACATGGGTGAAACCACACGTCCGGAAAATCCGGAATCCGGATTTCGTATTGGTCGTTTGTCCGGAAATCCGGACATCGGCGTTCGTTGTGGTTGATTTTCCTTTTTGGGTAGTTTTCGGTGAAGCTGCGTTCTTGAACAACTCGCGCATGCGCCGTCCAAGTTGTTGCAAAACTTGTCTTCCGATTTGCGCCATTTTTCACGATAGCCTACAGCGTGTTCACGTCGCACGTCTTCACGTCGCAACGATCTTCTTCACGTCGGAACGATCCCGTCGACCTAGATCTAGTCTGAATCTGCTGCACTTCATTTTCTTCTTTGAGCACGATGCCGTTTGTGGCTGTGAATGAAGACACGTCGCTGATCGATGCTTCTGTCCCCAACAAATGGTCTTGGCGATGGCTGGACGAAAGAGGTCCGGACAATGATGGCGAAATGGGAAAGGGCGACACATTTCTGACTTGGTGCCGCAAAACCACAGCTGCTGGCGTTGCCCGGTGCATCGTCTGCTTGCAGGACATCAAGTATGGAAGCTCTGGCATAACGGCACTCAAAAAGAATGTCAAATACAAGAAAACACCAGGAAAATGCAAAGGTAGGCAACGCTCTCTCTCTCTCTCTCTCTCTCTCTCTCTCTCTCTCTCTCTCTCTTCTCTCTCTCTCTCTCTCTCTCTCTCTCTCTCTCTCCTTCTTCTTCTCTTCTTCTTCTTCTTCCTAAAATACTGGTTCACTCAAAAACGAGTAGGTCTCTCTCTCTCTTATCATGTTGCCATGTTGAATTGTCTGTATGAATGATATGTGCTGAATAATGTATGCTTGACAAGGACAGATTGTAAGACTAGGCTGTGGCCTAAAATCTTCATCCTTGGGTATTAAAGATCAATCAATCAATCTCTCTCTCTCTCTCTCTCTCTCTCTCTCTTCTCTCTCTCTCTCTCTCTCACACACACACACACACACACACCACACACACACACACACACACACACACACACACACACACACACACACACACAGTTTTTTAGAATAGGAGTGCGTGGTCGGCTTTTATTCAGGGTTTTTTTTTTCGTTTTGTTTTTTTTTGGGGGGGGCAGCATAAGTTACTCTGGGACACAACATTAGTCTTATTTCACTTATAAAAACATGCTGAAAGTTCCTCAAAATGGTCTGATTTTAATAACGAAAATGTAAAAATGCTTCAGCTTCAGGGGGCTTTGCCCCTGACCCCCGACAAGGGGCTCTGCCCCTTGACCCCGCCAGGGGGCCTCCCGGCCCCCTGGACCCCACCTTTCAGGATTTTAAATTTTCCCAGGTTTCACCCATGCATAGAGTAATGAATGTAATGCAAGATTGAGCGGACTTTCCCCCTCAAATAGTGTTTTGTTTGATGTAACACTAAAACTATGAGCGTCCTGACTGTTAGTTGCAAAGCCTAACATTTTAGCTAGCTCGTTATCAAAATCGTAACTTGCTGCTTCAGGCTTGAATGTTAACATTGTTTTTAGGTTTGCATTGTTAAGTTTGAGAGTAATGTCTAAGTTACTCATTGCTTCTTTTAGTGAGCAAAACCCGTAATAACCATCAGGTATTGTTAACTGGCTAAATTCGTCTTTTCCCCTTCATATTTTTTAATCTTATTATTCCCCTTGGCTTCAGTTATATTAACCCTCTTGCATTCGTTTCGCCGTATCGGCCGCTGTGTTTGTCTCCCTGCTGTTCGTTCCGGCCGCAACCGGCCGTACGTGCCGCGTTACTTTCCCTCACACACTGCGAGCTTGTTTTAAGTCAGGGCTGGCCAAAAATAAACGTGCATCCTGAGAGGGTCCAATGAAATCTTAGCAGTAGTATGGGGTGTGGGAAGCAATTCAGTCACAAAGACTAGGGTCGTGAACTGACCGCATTCCATTGCTGCAGACGGCATCGCCTTGTTTCTGAAAATGGCGTCTGCTAGCGCTTCTACTGACGGCGATTTTTTGGATTATACGAAAGAGGAGTTGGATGATATATTACAAGAAGTAGAAAGATATGAAAGAGAGGAGTTAAATGAAAGTGATGTGGATGTTTGGAGGAAGAAGAGGGAGAAGAAGGCGAAGAAAGTGATGAAGATGATGATGCGCCTTTGTTTGCGTTTGTGACCACGTGGCGACGGCGACTTCCGCACCTGTGGTTCAGCCTTTTGAGGAATAGACTGGGCCAAATCATGATTTGCCAGACACAGATACACCTCTGGGTTATTTTTTCTTCCTGCTGCAGTTGTTTTTTACTACAGCTGCTTACCAGACGAACTGTACGCCAGGCAGCAGATGGCAAAGCGGGGACAACCTGACCTACTTTGGCAGGATACGACACCTGCGGAGATGCGCGCATACTTAACTGTGCTCGTCATAATTGGGATCAAACGTCAGCAAGACTCTCGTGCTACTGGTCGACTGATCTTCGGTTTAGCGAGCCACGGATCAGTGGGGTGATGTCGAAAACACGGTTTCTGCCATGCAGCAAACATGGTAGAAACCATGGATCAAGAGTAGTGTTTACCATATTGGTGACATGTGACAGTGGTGACACCCTCCTGCCGTGTGCGACCAGACACCACGTTAGAGTGTAAAGAATGGATTTTACTTCTTTCTGTGACTGTGTATATTCGGTGTTAAAAGTCGTTAAGTAGTGACAAACACACCTTTAGGACGAAAAAAAACCCCGTAAAGGTTACCTGGCCCCATGTTTGAGTATGTGACAATCATGTGACACTTAGTGACACCCCAAACTGGATTTACTGAACCAGGACTGCTGTTTACAAGTTGAGGTAGGACACCCTTTGATGATTTATACTAACAAATGCATGCCGACAATGTTATTGTCTGTCTGGTGTATTATAGTAACATTGTCAACGTTTGATGTCCCATTGTTTTGTGACAAACAGGGTGACAATGACACCCACATGCATCCCAAACATGTGACATCTCTGCATTATGAAATATGATGTATTAGAATTTTGTATACTAAATTTGGACCCTATCCATCATCAAGGGCTTCGTCTCTGTCTTGGAGCGTTCCGCACCACCCCTGTGTACAGCCTGTACGCAGAGGCAGGTGAACCTTCACTGTTCAATCGCAGGCTGAAACTGTCTTTGAATTATTATATCCGACTGTTCTCAGAACCACAGAATCCTGCCTATGGCTGTGTTTTTGACCCTCCGTTCCAAAGTAAGTTTGACACAAACCCGAAATGTATTCCGCCGTTTGGGCTTCGTATGCAGCCTCACGTGCGGAATGCAGGTATAGACCTGGGAGTAGTTTCCGATTTTTCCAAGTTTCCGGATCAACCTCCATGGACCTTTTTCACACCAGAGATTCGTTTTGATCTCGCAGCTTTCCGTAAGGAGTCTACCAGCTCTCTGGCGTACAAGGCTTTGTATGCCGAGCTCTGTTCCAAATTCCCATCCTATCAAACAGTTTTCACTGACGGTTCCAAGTCTGAGGATGGAGTGGCCTGTGCAGCCTACTGCCCTGGGGCTCCTTCTCAGATATTGTTGGAACATATACATTCAGATGCTTCTGTCTATTCTGCTGAACTTACTGCTCTAGTACTGGCTTTGAAGATAATCTCCCATTCTTCGAGGAGGGACTTTCTGGTTCTGTCGGATTCGCTGTCAGCTTTGGAAGCCATAGCTGGCCGCAACCTTCAGCATCCAGAACTTTTGCATTTCTTTGAACTTTTTAGCAAGTTAAAAGCGGACGGTTCCCAAATTTTCTTGGCTTGGGGTTCCCTGGTAATTTTTGGATCGGGGGGGGAACGAAAGGGTTTTGATCGTTTAGCCAAAAACGTAAAGAAGAAAAATGTCCAAATTATATCCCCTGTTCAGTGTAAACCCCAAAAATTTAAAACGTTTATTGAGGATCGGCGGGGTTGGCCACCAGCGAGTAACAAACTCTTCAGATCCTTCCAAAAATTAAGGACCCCTCCCTCACGTCGGGAGGTTTTAAAGAGGAAGGTTCTGTGCCGGCTGAAAAACGGCCTTGATTTTCCCCATGCTTCTTTTAAAAGGTGAAGACCCCGTGGTGACCCAATGTATGCGCCCTCACAATGAAACTGTTCTTTTAGGTTTTGGGATTTGACGTTTGTGGACACAAACATTTTACAGCGGGTCCTGAAGATCTGTTCGGGATGCCCCGCGATGTACTGATTTTTTGGGGAGGATTAAACATTTTTCATCTGATTTAGATTTTACGGAAGAAAGTTTTTTAAACAAATTTTCTGGTGGTTTGTGCGTTTTTTAATGAGATGTATTTGAAAGTGGTTTTTTTTTTTTTTTTTTTTTTTTTTTTTTTAAAATGAGGGAGTTGATTTTAAACGTGGTGAAGCCTGATGTGGCCTTTGGGGTCGGTGGGCTAAAAGCAAATTTCTTTCTTTCTTATTTTTCTTATCTTTTTACAAATTGACAGCGTTTTGCAAGGGAAACTTTTGTCACTACACCCTTTTCAAAGGCAGTAGGTGATTTTTAGCTTAATTTCTAAAAAACAATAGGAATATGGGAGCAGTTCTGGCGGGAAAAAATGCGAATGCAAGAGGGTTAAAACATACAACTTTGTAAAATATTTCATGGAGTGCGACCATTTGGTTTCCCGCAATGTTTCTAGCATGTTCTAAAGATGGAAAACTGTCTTGAGTTGTTATTGTTAAAAACATTTTTTAAACAAAAAAAAGAGTTTTAATATACAAAAATGAAATAACTATTCTGTTGGGCGCACTACAATTTTAAAATTAGCAATGATACTTTGACTTGCTGTGCCCCAGACGGGACCCCTTTTTCAAGAAAGGTGAGTCCCCATTAAGCAGTATTTAAACCCCTCCTTTTAAAAAAGACTGCACCCCAAAAGTGGGGTTTTAGTCACCCGATGAGTTTTTTCGAACCAGTTAAATTTTGCGGGTTTTTTGTGCAACAACTGGGTGTGGAGTTCTTTTATGTAATTTTTAAATATCCTGATCCTTTGGTAGGTCGTGATAGTTTTCATTTTTATTCCCCTTTAGACGTATTTTGGAACGCGGGCCTTCCCAAAAATGACAAAATTTAAAATCCATTCAGCAAAGAATAGAATGACGGGTTTTTGAAAGAATCTGTAACAAATTTTAATATAATGAAAAGACAGACTTTAGAAAAAAGTGGATCTAATCATGGCTTAGGCCCCCCTTATTATTGGGGGTGCACAGAAAGTAAAATTGACTGGATTCCCCTTAAACACTTTTTTTCGGGCCAAGGCGTTCCCTTGGGTCCTAGAGCAAGGCATAAAAACAGCATGGACAACTTTATTTAGAATATTGAGGGCTTAACTAAAGCGGGAATAGAACGAATAAACGACTCTTTTCGTCTTCGTTTGGGTTTGCAGGTTCACAAGCGAGATCGAGCAAAAAGATTTTCTTGGCCTTGATGCCAAAAACATATTTAGCAAATTTAGAGGACGCCTTTAAATTCTACAGTTGATTTACCTTAAAGTTTTTAAAGGTCCAAAATGTTTTACAATACGCAAAGATAAAAGTAGACTTTGTGTTGGCCTGGTTTTACTTTTGGGCCTTCTGCCTCGGGATCCAGGTGGGAAAAATAAAAAACTACAACAATAAAAATCCTTGTAGCAGGTAATGAACAGAGGTTGGGAAAAAGATATAAATTCTGAGCCGTAATTTTACAAACAAAAAAAAAACCCCCAAAAATAAGTCACCCAATCCCGAGGTTCAAAGCCCAAAGCTTGGAAGACGTGGACTTCGTTCGCGTGCATAAATAAAAAAAGACGCATTTTTTTTGGATTAACTGGCTTGGTTACGGGTTTTATCTTAAAAAATAGTCCCCCAAAATTTTAAAGGGAAAAATAATGCCTAAGTGCTGGGCCCTAAGCCAACTACTTTGCTTGCAGTGACAAAAGCCAGTAACAATACCTCTAATTCGGTAAAGGTCTAAGCTTTCCCAGCTAATTTTTTTAATAAACTCGCAAATTGTCAAGGTTTTTTTTTCCCATGATTTATCGGTGTGGCGATGGAGGCACGAACTTTCCCCTCCACCCCCCCGTAATAGCCTCACCAACGACTTATTGCAAACCCCAAAGGCTTTTTTAAAAACGCTTGCTAATGTGACGCCTTCTCTCTAAACCCCCAATTTCTTATTCGTTTGTAGCGTTGGTCTTATATAAATTTTTTCGTAGTTTTTTTTCTATTCCCTTGAGTTCGAAATTTGGGGTCTGGGTTAGTAGTTAGCTTTTCTAGTCTTGGATCTTCGTTGTAAAGATTTTTTTTGTCTTTGTTTTTTTCTTTCTTTAACCTCAGTCCTACGATGGAGCGTCGCCTCAACGAGTTTTTTTTTCTTTTTATTCCTTATTAGTCACCTAGTTTTTCTAAATTGTTTTTTAATTCCCTGGATGGTTCTTAAAGTACGATCAAGGGTACTAAATCTCCTCAGGGAGCGTGGTTGTTTTTGTTTTTAATTGTTTTTCTTCTTCAGTGAGTTTGCTATATTGTATTTACTTCGTCCGTGCTTGACTTAAAATCTTTAAGTTCTATGTTTTGCATTTGGTTTTGTTGGGAGTTTTTGTGTGTGTTGTTTAAGTTTGAATGCCTCCCTATTAATTTGGTTTTTTTAAAGCCAAGGCGGGTTTTGCTAGTCGCCTGAGCCTTTGATTAAATTGTACCCATGTTACAAAAATTTGATGGTTTGTTTTTACGAAGCGGAAACGTTTCCTTTTTCGTTTCTAAAATAAAAATGGTTTTTTTAGTTCAAAATCTCAGGGTATATAGTTTTGGGGGTTTTTGTCTTAAATTTGGTATAATGATTGACCTTTCTTTTGTTTAAATTTAGCCTTTGTCCCCCTTTGCTATTTATCCCCAATGGGCCCCCCGGGGATTGCTGTGTTAAAAGGGTCTTTCATCCCTGCCCCTCTTCAGGATCAAAATTTTTAAATTCCACCCCTTCCCCCAGTTTTAAAATAATTAAATTTTATTTTGTTTTATAAAAAATTTTAAAAGGTTTGGCTCGATTTTCCGAATAGAAAAACTGAAAGAACCCGTGGCGTGGGAAAAAGGGAAAAACGGAATTTCTGTTTCCCAAAAAATCCCTTACTATTGATGCGGTCAAATTTTACTGTCGATTTCCAGACCTTTGGAGCGGTGATTTGATTTGCAGTTGCCGGCTTACTTTTAAAATAGACTCGTTCAAAAACAGACCCAAAAAGAAGTTGTCCAAAATTTTGGGGGGCAATCGTTTGAAAATTTTTATAAAAATTGAGGGGAAAGAAGTATTTTCTTTTTAAAATGCAGACATTTTTTTAACCTATTCTGATTATGGCTAACCCGGGGGCGAAAGGGTGATTTGCGTTTCGAATCGAAAAAGAAGAAGCACAAAATTAGTAGGCCCAACTCGCAGTGTAAAAAACAGCAAAAAAGGCCCTTTTGCTGTAAGTTATGGGGTTTGGAAATCGCTTTTTCCCTTCCCCTAGATTTTGAGTTGTTAAAAGGATCCCCTACTTACAAAGGGGGATTAAAAGATAGATTGTCATACGAAATAACTTTTAATGACTAAAATGTTATGATCAACAGACCCCAAAAACAAAGACAGCATTTTGCATCTCGTTAGGTTTGTGTTGTTAGAAAAATTTGTTTAGCAAGGCGGATTGAGCAACCTTTGAGTCACAATTAGTAAAATTTACGAAAAGTGCGTCATCATTCAACATATCCTAAAAGCGGGCAGCGCTATATGGAAAAATTTTAAATTTGTTTTCGCAGTAAAATCGCTTAAAGGTTTTTATTGCTGTGTGAAAAATGAAGAAAAAATTGCAAGAGCAAGTGAAAAGTTTTTTAAACAAAATAACGAAAGTGCAATGTAAATTTTGGGGAGTCCTAACCAAACTAGCTGCGGGCTTAGATTTATATTTTGACGAAAAAAAGAAAAATTTTTTGGGGGTGGGAGGGGGGTAGGGAAATCCAAAGCAGCCCTTTCGTTTTAAAGACTAAACCCTTTCCCGTGTTGGCTTGATGATTATTTAACAAAAAATACGGGGTTTTGGATTGACCTAAGGTCAACGAGGATAATCAGTTTCGGAAATGGGGGAGAAGGTTTTTAAAGACTAAAAACATTAAATTGAGAAAAAAAAAGAAGCGATAAACCCTTTTTTGTCATTTGTTTTTATTAATTTTTACACAGTGATATTAAAAAAAAACAGTTAGACTTTGAGAATATAAATTATTTTTTCATTTTTTTAAAAAGCATGTCTGTTCAAATTTATCCAAAAGTGTCGCGCCAGGTCCCAAGAGAAAAGTAGCAGGCAATTTGTGTTATAGAAACCCCGGATAAAAACCTTTAGATTAAACCAACTTACACAAATGCTTCAAAAACTAGGCAGGACCCTTTTAAAAAACGCCAAAAAAAAAAAGAAAGGGATTTTGCTGCCCTTTAAAGTGTTCCCATGTTAATAGGGCTTAATATAAAACCCCCTCAGCAGGAAAAAATGTTTGGGTTTTTAGCACAGGTGTTGGTTTCACCCGCGCTTTACCTTAGGCGGTTTGTCTTTTGTCCGGCCCGTGTCTTAGCCCTAGGTGCTGCCAGCAAAAAAAAAAAACTAAACTCAAAAACACACAGCCCTGGTTCAACTAATAAAAAGTAAAATTTGTTCCTTCAAGGATAAAAATAAGCACTAGTGACTCAAAATCAAGGAGAAGAATTTAATCGTTTACAGGCCCATTTTATGACTACAAAGACAAAAGTTGATTTTAAAGAAAGGCGAGGAAAAAGTTTTTTTTCAACAGCCCGACCCGAGCGATAAAAAAAAGGAAAGTTAAAAAAAATAAAAGAAACATTAAACTTGTTCTAAAAGTCACATTAACAACGCCAAAAGGGTGTTTTTTACTTTAGTTTATGAGTCCAAACGCAAAAGACCTCGTATTGATTAATTTTTTTTTGATTTAAATAAATATTTTGATTTAAGAAAAAAAAACTCACCCATGGATAAGATATAAAAAAGGCCCGACAAATTTTGTTTAAAGCAATGAAAGAAAAATTATCAAGAGCCCTGAATGAAAAATTGATTTAGAAGCATTGACCCGGGCAAGCTTTACGGGCAAGTTTTTGGCTCTTTCTATTTCCCAAGCCCGGGTAAACTAACAATAGACCCCCCTTTTTTAAAGTAATGTTAGCTGTTTTAATCGCCTATAAAACAATAAATGAAAAAAAAACCAAAATTTCTGGGTCTGGGCTAAAAACGGGACTTTTTTTTTCCCTCAAAAGGGACTTTAAAAACCCGGTTGGGCAGACGAACTGCTTACACAGTTTGAGTGGCCCCCCGAAGAACCCAAAAAAAGGGGGCTCGGGTTGGCCCAAGGGGGTTTAAGTCTTAGAAAATTAGTTTAAAACGGGCTAAGTAAACGGTTAAGAAAGGGGGGGCCAAATTTTTAGGAAAGGCTTACTTTCCGCAACCCCCGATTATTTTCAAAAAAACCCGTTTTAAAAACCATAAAGAAAACAGACAACAAATGTTTTATGTTTTTGTGTTCCCCCCGGGCTGCTTTAAAGGGCCCGAAAAAACGCAGAAAAGGGGTTCAAAACTTTTTGGGATTCATTAAGATCAAAAATTTCAAAGGGAATACCCTTTTCCTTTTTGGTATAGAAAAAAATGATCATTTTGGGAAAAAAAACCCAAACCAAAAACCGTTAATATCTAAACCAGGGGGATGGGGAAACAAATTTTACAGCCGATTAAAGTTTTCCAAGAACAAAAAACCAATAGGCAAAAACCAGACAAAAACATTTGACTTACTGCTGTGTTTTCCCCACCCGGGGATCCCCCATTACACATTGATAGCACGATGATTGACTAATGAAGCATTCCCAAAAGACCCATGGCAAAAAGAATTTTTGTAAAAATGTTTAAAAAAGGAATGCATCCCCCTAAAGCCGCAACAAAAACATAAAAAACATTGAAGCAGCCCAGTTGACTGAAATTACGGAACAAATTACCCCCCCAAAGGAGTAAATTTTAGTTTAAAAACTGGTAAAAAAAAACCGCAAAATTCTCCATCGTAGTTTACGCAGATTTTCAAATCGCTTATTGTTCCTTATGGGGGGCCCAAGCGCCAAAAAAAATTCAAAAAAACAGTCTTAATGAGTAATAAACAATTTTTTTTCCCTTTTGCTTCATTTTTGGGGTTAGGTCGGATGTCGCCATCAGCCCCAGAATTAAACAGGGGCCCCAAAAGCGGTTTAGAAGTTTTTTTACAGCGAAATCACAAGGGTAATGATTGTTTAATAATTGAATTTATCTGAATAAATGTTGAAAAACCCCTTTAAAAGGCCCAAAAACAGTATGACTCACCCCCACATTTTTGGGAAAATTTGGGTTTAAAAACTCAGTAAAGAACCCAACCCCAAAAGTAAGAGCCCAAATGAAAAAATTTAGGGAAAGTTCAAGGAAAAAGCCAAAAGTAAATGCAATCTTAAACTAAATTTTGAAAAAAAGGACATGGAACCCCCTGAAATTATTTTCCAAAATTTGGGGGGGTTTAAGACTTTCATCTTATAATGAAAGCAGAAAGACGACCCCTTTAGGGTGTCATGCATTGCACATTCACCCAGAAAAAGAACATGTGTTTCATTTTAAAAATAACATTTTTTTTAAATGCCCCTTTGCGGGCCCATGATGGGTTCATTGAGTCACTGGCAAAGCCCAAAAAAACCCCTGCCCAAAAAACGGAAAATTTTTTGATCCAACTTTTGCTAGAAAGGGTTTTCCCCTTATGGGTAAAAAAAGATTTGGGAAAGGTTTGAGGGAAGATACACTTCCGCCAAAAAAGGCGCTTTCTTTTTTTGCCAAAAGGGGAAAGGACAAAGTTATTCCGATTACCAGCATCCCAAGGGATGCGGGGCCCAAAAGTTAGAGGGGAAAAACCGAGGGGAGACATAAAGACCCTATTTGATGGCTGATACATGTTTGTTGGCGGACTTTCTTTAAAAAATTTTATAAAGGGGACCTCCCATGAAACTTTTCAGCCTGGATCCTGGCTTTTACTTTTTTGCCCCCCGTGGAGGGGGTTGCTTTTTTTTAAAAAGTTTACGGGAGTAAGATTGATTTATTGCCCTGACCCCCAATTTAATAGATAAAATTGAAAAGGGGATTGGGGGGGGAATTTTTGTAGGCGCGCATCATTTTTGTAAACCCAAACAACAAATATTTTCCCGCCCAAAGACCCAATTAAAAGGTATAACTATCTAAATGTTTTTGGGTGCAAACAATCTGTAGGGTTTGGGGCAATGGCGCATCCTTCCATTACGAAACCTTTAAAATGTACAAAAAAGCGGGGTTAAAAATTTAATATTCAAAAAGCTTAAAGGGGGTTTGACAGTTTAACCCCTGACCAGCAGCTTGGTTTAAATTCAAAAAAAGGTTGATTTGAATATCCTCATGAACAAAAAGACCGCATAAGGGACAAACCCCTTACAGCAGAAAGTCTAAAAGATGAACCCAAAGAGAGCCGCCAAAACCTTGGCCAAAACTTGGGGGCAAAAAAAATTATGTATGTCTTTAACGATTTCCCTATTTTTTTAATTTTAAGACATGGTTTAAAGTTGACACCCGTTCATCGTATAATCGCTTTTGATCAAGAACAGTTCATGAAACCATACATCATGAAGAACACTGATCTTAGAACAAATCCACAGATGCCTCAGAAAAAGACTTTTTCAAGGTGATGAATAACAGCTGCTTTGGAAAGACTATGGAGAATCCGCACAAGCGCAAAGATGTCAGATTGGTCACCAAGAAAACGAAGCAATTAAGCTGACTTCTAAACCTAAATTATCAGGACTTTAGAAGATTTCATGATCAGCTTTTTGGCATAATGATGAAAAAAAAGAAAGTCAAATTGGACAAACCCGTTTTTTGGTTTACCGTTTTAGAATTATCAAAGCTTTTGATGTTAGAATTTCTTTATGACTACTTTAAACCCTCGTATCCTGAGTCCAAAGTACTTTACACAGATACAGATATTTTTGTTATAGATTTCCCTACTGAAGACATCTATAAAGACATGGAATTAGAAGTAGCTAAAGGGCATGCAGGATGGTACGACACATCCGATTACCCTAAAGATTCGCCTTTACATTCAATTACAAATAAGAAGGTTTTAGGAAAGATGAAGGATGAATTATCTGGAAAGGTGATTAAGGAGTTTGTTGGTTTAAGGTAAAAAATGTACAGTTTTTCGAGCCAGGAGAAAACCATTAAAAAAGAAAAAGGGAATATCTCGCAGTGTTGTGCAGTCGGCAAATCACATGACAACACAAAGAAGCATTGTTTGGCAATAAGACTTTTCATCATGACAACGTAAAACTACGATCTAATCTACATGAGAATCAACACAACGGTTGTAACAAAGAAGTCATTAGATAGAACAAACACAAAACGTGTGTTTGTTAATCCAGAGTTTTCATATGCATATGGACATTGGAGAACCGTAAAAAAATTTAAAGCGGAACTGTGTCTGGCGGGATTATCTGCAGTTCTTCCTTTACAAAAGATCTTTGAGGAGCCGGTTGTTTTGTCGTGTCAGTTTCTCGTAAATAATACACGGCGGGATTCAACTTTACAATTCTTTTTATTTCATATGGATCGACACTCCCAAACGGGATCGGTTCCCCTGATGCGAGTGTCCCTTCTGCTTCCCCCGGTAAAAAAAGGTACCTTACTTTCAAACCAATGGTAATATTTTGCTGGGTGTACTGGAGTCTTCAGCAACATTTATTGTTTGTTTTTTGATTGCTTGTACTGGTTTTAGCCTTTAAATTCTTCATTATTCATTGCGCGCAAAACTGAGGGCAGTCTTCTAACCCATTCTGTGTTGCGAGAATTGTCAATCGCCTCTGTATACTGGTAAAAAAAAAGTCTTTCAGCTAACTGTTTGTTAAAGTTTTCGACTAAGCCTGGATCTGTGAACTCCTGGAATGCCTTTTTTTAATGGCAACTCTATGTTTCAACAATAATTGATTCACTCGGCCTTTAAATTCTTTTCCATCATCGACTTGAATCATGCGAGGATAAGTTAAAGACCCCGCTGGTATATCAGCTGTATGGCAACGCAACAGCAGAAGCACTCTTTTGTGTTAATGGCTCCGCATCTTTGTATCTTGAAGCTATGTCAATGACTGTGAGTGCGTACTTAAATCTTTTTCGTCTAATCGTATCAGAGGGTAAATATAGAAGTCCATTTTGATGGGTGTCGTTTGGAGTTGTATTGACAAAGTGTGGTCTCTGTATTTCGTCTAGGCGCAGGTAAATAAAATTTTCCAATCGCTTGTTTAGATTAACCATTCCTTTGCTGTTTGTTCACTGGGCCCCGCTGCTTGGCTTAGCTTTTTGATTGCTGTGATTCCCTTCCAATATCCTTTTTGGGGAATAATAGATGTTGTTCATTTTTATTTTAGCCAATATTATGCGCAACAAAATAGACAACATCATACCAACGACAAAAACGCGATTTCTTGCATCTTTTGTTTTTCTGAAAGGTTGATAAAAAATTGCTGAATTTTGGTGGGGGGAATGTCTGGTTTGGTTTTCCCGTTACTAAAATATTTTATTTTTTATCCCTTTTAAAAAAGGAACGCTTACCCCGTTTTTTAGGGGAAATTTTTAAAAAATGATTTTTTTTTCTTGTATTTTCTGAATTACCCTTGTTATGTTTTTTTCCTTGCGATCCCGAGTTTTAAAAAACGTAATTTTTTGCTGAACCTTCAAACAGGGCCAAATCATGGTTTTTTATTTTTTTTTAAAAATTTTTAAAAACTCGGGTTTTTCCTTTTTAAACTAAAAAACTTTATACAGCGAATGAAAAAACAATTTTGTAATTAAATTTTTTTGGCCCCGTTTTTTTTTTAAATTTTAAATTTTTTAATTAATATAAAAATATAAATTTAATTTTTTTTTTTTTTAAAAAATTAAAATTATTTAAAAAAAACATGAACAGCGTGTTTGCTAGACTACAGACGGCCTACCGTTTTGGGACTTAAAAAGAAAGTTGATGATCAAGCTATTATGCCAAAAAAGGAAAGGTTGTATTTTTTGGGCAGCAGTGGAAAAAAAAAACATTCCTCGGAACTGAATTCAGCATAAAACAGATTAAACGAGTGCCGCAAGACATTATAAAGTATCAAACCCGGTATAAGCCCCCCCCGGGGGCCCCAGAATGGTAAAAAGCGGGGGACAAAGGGTTTTATTTTGTACACAAAACTAGTCTAGATTTCTCCCATTGTTCGAACAAGTTTTTATGTATGATTTAAGCAGGATCCATTTTTAACAAAGTCTTAGAGTCCTAATTGTTTATATTCAAATTGGAACTTTGTTATCCCCACAAATCATGGTTTAATTACTTTTAATCATATAGATTTTATTTCCCTTAAAATAAACAGTCGGAAAATCACAGAACGGAAACACTGAACAGAAAAACGAATCAGGTAGAAAAAGTGACGAGTGAAAATAAAGCCCCTGGCGTGTTGCAGCAGGAAAAAGAAGCAGATTTAAACGGCGAAAATTAAAGTTACAATCCAGAATATAACTAAAAAGAAACAAACACCGCCAACGGCCAACATTGATCCTCCCAGCCCCAAAAAAGGGAAATTTTAATTAAAGGGGCCCCAAAGTCTCAGGGAATATTGAACTTAAAACTGTTGCCATTTTTGGGCCCTTGCGCTGCGGGGCGTTTTTACGTTAAAAAATAAAAAAAGAATGGAACAAAAACAAAAGCACCCAAAAAAAATCAAACCACTAAATACAGAAAAGACAACGCACGCCGCACCCCCAAATAACAAAAAATCATTTGACCCATTTAAAATCAATAATTTTTTAAAAGAATTTAAATTTAAAATTTTTTTTATAAAAATAAACAGGCGTTTAAAAAAATGGGGAGTCAAAAAATAAAGACATGGAGTCTAAAAAGACATTTCCATAGCCCAAAATTTGAAAACATGCGGTTTTTGGGATGAAAGAACTTCATTAATTCTAGCTAACCAATCTCACCCCAAAGGGGCGTTAACAAGACATCCTCAACGAGACGCTTTTTTTTGAGGGTGTGGTACAATTGGCATCAATTAAGATAAAAAACAAAATTTTTTTTTTGATAATTATAAAGATAACTTGTAAGAACTTGGTTGTACTTAAAGGACGATTTAAATTTACAATCTTGAGGAAATTTAATTAAAAACTTAAATTAAGAACTTAATTAAAAACTTAATTAAGAATTTAATTAAAAACAAATTTAAAAAATTAATTTAAAGAATTAGGATGACTTAAGTAAGAACTTAGAAGTATTTAAGTTGTGAACATAGGGTGGGGGGGGAAAGGGGGGGTGGGGGTGTGCATGCGGGGGGTGGGTGTGTGCATGCGTGGGGTAGGACAAAACACACAAACACCAACAAACAAAAAAGAATGAAACTACTAGGGCCACTTTTTTCTTTGTGACTAAACGGGTTTGTGTCCCGCGCAAACCCCCATCAACTCAAGTATCACATGGGTTTTTTGGGGCCTTTTGCCGCTGAGCTTTGCAGTCAAGGATCATTATGATCATTCCCCATTTTGCCCCCCGAGCTTTGCAGGTGCTGATTTTCATTGGCGGAACGATCCATGGGGTCGTTGGCCTAGTTTGCTGTGCTCCCCTTTTTAAACCCGGCTTGCAATGGGTTTTGGCAGAGTTACAGCAATTTCTGCTGTGCCGAGCTTTATGGGGGCTCTAACGCCATAGTAGTACGTCCCTCGGGGTTTTTGACATTTATATGAAGATAGGCTGGCCCACATACCCCTCCATATGGTAATTACTAAGGTCGCCTGCCCCCTTTTGTTTTTTTTGCCCGAAACCCCCCGAAAATCGCATTCGTTGCATAAGTTTAATAATGGGTTTTGGGGTTTGCTACACAGTTTTTTATAGATTCCTAGCTTGTGAAATTTTTGGGTAGTTATAAAAACACACAGAAAATTGAATGAGTTTCCAGCATACGAACAGCCAGTTCACCTCCGCCTTAAGAAATGAACGCCATGTTTGAGCGTTTTTGTTTTTTTTTAAAAATAAAATTGAGCTGTTTCAAGCCACGCCCCAAAAATCAACGCTGATGAATTGTTTTTCTTTTATTTTGTTTTAAAACAACTACACCGTTTTAGAAAAGGGGCACACATCAACTTTAAAAACGTATTGAACCGGCTACTCTTCTTCGCTAAGTCATTTTTCACGTTTTATTTCCCTTTAAACCCAAAAAACCTTTAAAATAACTAAAGCAGTCGGTTCCTTTTTTTTCCTTTCCTCCCCCTTCCAAAAAAGCAAAAGCTTTTTTTTTTCGGTTTAATGGGAGAAACAGCTTGCCTCTTCTTTTTTTAAAAATACTCGACTGCAAGTATGGAAAACTTGTGGTCTTCAATACAAGAGCCTGTTTTGTAAACATTTAGCCTTTTAAAAATCAACCCATCGAGCACAGTCAAAAAACCCAACCCTTCTTGTAAACAGGGCCCCAAAAGAAGAGAAACCCGGGCCCCCTCCGTGACGCCTCGATGCGGTCGTGTCGATACCCTCGAGATGTTCCAAAACATTTTCGTGCAGTACCTCGCGAGCCCTGTTTTATGTTTTTTTTGGCCCACAGTGAAACGGGGCTCAGCCTGCCGTGTTCTTTGACAAAAGGGCCCCTTGTGCGCAGCCGTAAATTAAGTGATCAGGTTTCACCCCCTGTCTGCCTGTCTGTTATACAAAGTTTTGTAGGGAAAAATTTGTCAAATAAGGTGCGGGTTTTTTTCAAAAAAAAATAACTTTGTTTTTAAAAAACAAGCAAGTTTAGTAAATTAGATTGAAAGGGAAACCCCCACATAGTTTTTTTGTAATAATCGTTATTTTTTTTTATTGAATCTTACTTTTCGAGAACTATAAAAAGCCCCTTTTTGGCCCCTTTTGCCCAAAAACTTGGGGGGAGCAAGGAGCCAGAATGAATTTTTATTAGTTCTCTTTGGAGTTCATGCAAGCCCTGACATGGCCCCCTTTTTGGCGGGGGGGGCTGAAGCATTGAATACAAACACTTTTCCCTTTGGGCCCTTGTCTGCAACTTGCCCTTTATTTCATGAAATGAAAGCAGTTCTGAAAAACTTTGCAAACCCGTAGTTACTCTGTCCGGCCTCGATGATATCCAAGACAAGCATCCCCGGTGGCCAAAGTAACCCCGTAATGCTCTCTGCGTGTCTTTTAATGGGCTTGGGCAGGGGGTTTGGTTTGTGGTTTCTGTTTTATCTCGTGGGAACATGAACAGGGAGGTTTGGGTTTGTGGTTGCTGTTTTGCCGTGGGGGCATGATCGGGAGGTTAGGGGTTGCTGGTTTTCTGTTTTTCTCGTGGGGGGGAGACGGGGGGTTAGGGGTTTGCTGGTTTCTTTTTTTCTCAGGGGGCATGATCAGGGAGGGTTTGGGTTAGCTGGTTGCTGTTTGTCCGTGGGAGCATGATCAGGGGGTTAGGGTTCTGTTCGTTTGCTCAGGGAAAATGACAAGAGGTTAGGGTTAGCTGGTTTCTGTTTTTCCGTGGGAAAAGACAGGGAGGGTTTGGGGTTTGCTGGGGTTTCTGTTTGTCTTGGGACATGATCAGGGGGGGTTAGGGTTTGCGGGTTTCTGTTTGTCTCGTGGGAACATGGGTCAGGGAGGTTAGGGGTTTGTTGGTTTCTGTTTTTTCCGTTTGGGGAAAATGATCAGGGAGGTTTTGGGGTTTGCTGGTTTGTTTTCCGGGGAACATGAAAAGGGGGTTAGGGTTAGCGGTTTTCTTGCCAGAAAGCATGAAATTCTGCGGGTCGAGCGCACACCCACGGGGGGCTGATAAAAAATTTTTGCACCTCTACAGAGCCCCGGTCCTTCCCAAATGGACTACGGTTTGCGTGTAGGGTCCCCAAGATCGTCTTACCTCAAACCTTGGACCCAAACCCCATCAAGGCTTGTCTCTGTTTTAGCGTTCCGCACCACCCCTGTGTACAGCCTGTAAAGCAAGGCGGGGAACCCTTTATTTTCCAAACCGCAGGCGAAAGTCGTTGAAATTTTTATATCCGACTGTTCTCGGAACCCCAAAACCCGCCATGACTGTGTCTTTGATCCTCCGTTCCAAAGTAAGTTGAAAAACAACCCAATGTATTTCCCCCGTTTGGTCTGCGTATGCAGCCTCACGTCGGAAAGCGGGTTTAATGGGTTTGTGGGTTTTTCCCCAAATTTTCCCGGGTCAACCTCCCTGGACCCCTTTTTCCACCCGAGATTGTTTCGATCTTGCGCTTTTCGCAAAGAGTCTACCAGCTCTCTGGCGTACAAAGGGTTGTATGCTGGCTTGTTCCCAAATTCCCCTCCTTCAAAAAATTTCATGACGGTTCCCCGTCTGAAGATGGAGTGGCCCTGGCACCTACTGCCCTGGCGTCCCTTTTCAGATCTGTTGGGAACATATTCATTCAGATGCTTCTGTCTATTCTGCTGAACTTACTGCTCTGGTACTGGCTTTGAAGATTATCTCACATTCTTCGAAGAGGGACTTTCTGGTTCTGTCGGATTCGCTGTCAGCTTTGGAGGCCATAGCTGGCCGCAACCTTCAGCATCCAGAACTTTTACTTTTTTTGGAACTTTTTAGCAAGTTGAAGGCGGACGGTTACAACATTACTCTTGCTTGGGTTCCAGGTCATGTTGGCATCGGCGGGAACGAAATGGTTGATCGTTTAGCCAAGAACGCCACAAGAGAGAAACTGTCCAACACTTATATCCCCTGCTCAGATGTGAAACCCAAAATTAATGATTATGTGAGAGACCTCTGGCAGGAGGATTGGAACACACAGACGAATAACAAACTCTTTCAGATCCGTCCAAACCTTAAGGACTTCCTCCCATCCACGTCGGGAGGTCGTAAAGAGGAAACGGTTCTGTGCCGGCTGCACACCGGCCATTCGTATTTTACCCATGCCTACCTTTTAAAGAGCGAAGAAGCTCCGTGGTGCATTCCATGTCATGCGCCACTCACAATGAAACATGTTCTTTTAGAGTGTTGGGACTTGCACGATGTGAGACACGAACATTTTACGGCAGAGTCCATGAAGATCCTGTTCAGGGATGTCCCGCCTGATGTGATCCTTGAGTTTTTGAGAGAGATTAACATTTTTCATCTGATTTAAGATTTTACGGAAGAAAGATTTTTAACGAAGTTTCTGGTACGTTTCTAGACGATGTCATTTAAAGAGATGTGTGAAGGGTTTTTTTAAATTTTTTAAAAAAATGACTGGTGAGTTGATTTTAACGTGGTGACAGCCCTGATGTGGCCCTTTGCGGTCGGCTGGGCTATAAGCAACATTATCTTATCTTATCTAGCTGGTTGCTGTTTGTCTCGTGGGAACATGATCAGGGAGGTTAGGGTTAGCTGGTTGCTGTTTGTCTCGTGGAACATGATCAGGGAGGTTAGGGTTAGCTGGTTGCTGTTTGTCTTGTGGGAACATGATCAGGGAGGTTAGGGTTAGCTGGTTGCTGTTTGTCTCGTGGGAACATGATCAGGGAGGTTAGGGTTAGCTGGTTGCTGTTTGTCTCGTGGGAACATGATCAGGGAGGTTAGGGTTAGCTGGTTGCTGTTTGTCTCGTGTCTCTCCCAAAGTCTGGAAAGGTTAAAGGCGGTAGTTTCTTGGCCCTAGCCCCTTATTGGGCGGGTAAGGGCAGGATGAATTTCATATTCAAACAACATGGTTAGCTACTACTTTTCATTCCCCCTCCCCCCTCCCCCCCTTCCTCCCCCTTGCCCCACCCCCCGCCCCCCCCCCCCCCCCCCCCCCTCCCAGGAAAAAGCATACACCACCTGGAAATCAGGAATCCTTATAGATCTTTATAGACTTGGTTTTCGTGGTCATCTGCCTCTGTTTATTCAAAACTTTCTGGCTGATTGGCAGTTCCAGGTGTGTGTTGGCACCACACTGTCTGACATCCATGGACAGGAGTTGGGTGTGCCTCAAGGGAGCATTCTTTCTCCTGCTCTCTTCAGCATCAAAATTAATGACATTGTTAAATCGGTAAGCCAGGGTTCTGAGTCCTCTCTGTTCGTTTATTACTTTGCACTGTATGCAGTTGGAGCCTCTTACGCCAGCGTTGAGTGTCGATTCCAACATTGTGTTAATAAGATTGAACAGTGGGCTGGGGAAAACAAGTTCCAAAACTCAGTCAATCCATTTTCACAATAAATTTTTTGCTGATCCTGAGATTCGACTGGATAAGTCCACCATTCCAGCATAAGAAGATGTATTTGAAAGGGTTGTGTGAATGAATGAGTTGTGAGTTGACTTCAGTGTGGTGACAGCCCTGATATGGCCCTTTGCGGTTGGCTGGGCTATAAGCAACATTGCCTTACCTGAGCCCTGATATGGCCCTTTTTCTCAGCAGGGCTATTAGCAACATTGGCTAACCTTTTTTCCATCAAGGTTAATGCGAATATGACCTTTTTTTTAATGAGGTATTTTTTGGGACTCGCATATCCGACATAAACACTTCAAAGCTGACCTGCTGATTTAGAGTTATCATAGGAGAGCACAAGAATTGAGCAGTGACAGATCACAAAACACTTTCAAGAAAGTTGACATGACTGAAGTTAAGCAATGAGGTTGGATGTTTTCCGTTTGTGTAGCCCTCAGAATGTTCTGTAGCTGGTTGTGTATCAAGATGGTCTGTGTATGTTTACTCAGGCTCACCAACAACAATTACTCTTTTCCCCTGTCTCGCCCACTGCATGGCCTTAACACAGGAATGGCTGTTTTTCCACAGCCTGGAGGATAATGCAGGTACATGAAGTGGAGCTCGGGCACTGTCCTGAATGCATCAACTAAAGTTGGAATCTTTGAGGAGGTGCCTTTTGAGAATTGTATATGGGACATAAGCACTTTACAGCCGACTGGATGATCCTGAGTCATATGAAGGGTTGCCAAAAAAATCAAGCAGTGGCAGATAAAACAAAAAAAGTCAAGAAAGTTGACGTGATTAAAGTTACAGTACTGAAGTTGATGTTTCCAGCTTCTACTGCCCTTGGACTGCTCTGCACTAGTTGTGTATCAAGATGGTCTGTGTATGAGTACTTAGGCTTACCAGTAACAATAACCCTTATCCCCTCCCCTGCCTTGCCCACTGCATGGCCTTCAGTACCAGCACTACGGTTTTCCCGCAGCCTGGAGGATAATGCGGATGTATGTAGGGTAATTCAGGGTGTGTGTTGAGCGTGGTCAGCAGGGCACAGATCTTTGAATTTCTGAAAGAGATTAACATGTCTTATGTGATCTGAGATTTTACAGTGGAAAGATTTTGAACAAAATTTTGGGTGTGTTTTTAGAAGATGTATTTGAAAGGGTTGTGTGAATGAATGAGTTGTGAGTTGACTTCAACGTGATGACAGCCCTGATATAGCCCTTTGTGGTTGGCTGGGCTATAAGCAACATTGTCTTACCTGAGACCTGATATGGCCCTTTGCCTCATCAGGACTATAAGAATTGAGCAGTGACAGATCACAAAACACGTTCAAGAAAGTTGACATGATTAAAGTTACAGTACTTAAGTTGATGCTTCCAGCTTCTACTGCCCTTGGACTGTTCTGCAGCTAGTTGTGTATCAAGATGGTCTGTGTATGAGTACTTTGGCTTACCAGTAACAATAACCCTTATCCCCTCCCCTGAATTGCCCACTGCATGGCCTTCAGTACCAGCACTACAGTTTTCCCGCAGCCTGGAGGATAATGCGGATGTATGTAGGGTAACTCGGGGTGTGTGTTGAGCGTGGTCAGCAAAATCAACCAGTGGCAGATGAAACCCCCAAAAATTGAAGATAGTTCGCGTGATTTAAAGTACAGTAATGAAGTTGATGTTTCCAGCTTCTAGTGCCCTTGGACTGTTCTGCAGCTGGTTGTATATCAAGATGGCCTGTGTATGTTTACTCAGGCTCACCAACAACAATTACTTATTTCCCCTTCCTCGCCCACTGCATGGCCTTAAGTAGCAGAGAATCTGTGGTTTTCACACAGCCTGGAGGATGATGCAGATATTTGTAGGGTAACTCCGGCTGTGAGATTTTACAGTGGAAAGATTTTCAACAAAATTTCGGGTGTGTTTTTAGAAGATGTATTTTAAAGGGTTTCGTGAATGAGTTGTGAGTTGATTTCAAGGTGGTGACAGCCCTGATATAGCCCTTTGTGGTCGGCTGGGCTATAAGCAGCATTACCTTACCGAAGATTTTAAAGTTGACGTTTCCAGCTTCTATTGCGCTTGGACTGTTCTGCAGCTAGTTGTGTATCAAGATGGCACAACATGGCCTTCAGTATCAGCACTACGGTTTTCCCGCAGCCTGGAGGATAATGCGGATGTATGTAGGGTAAGTCAGGGTGTGTGTTGAGCGCAGTCAGCAGGGCACAGATCTTTGAATTTCTGAAAGAGATTAACATATTTGATCGGATCTGAGATTTTACAGTGGAAAGATTTTGAAGTTGATGTTTCCAGCTTCTACTGCCCTTAGTTGGACTGTTCTGCAGCTAGTTGTGTATCAAGATGGCCTGTGTATGTTTACTCAGGCTCACCAACAACAATTACTTTTTTCCCCTGTCTTGCCCACTGCATGGCCTTAACACAGGAGTGACTGTTTTCCCACAGCCTGGAGGATAATGCAGGTACATGAAGTGGAGCTCGGGCACTGTCCTGAATGCATCGAGAGAATGTTAATATACGGGTTCACGGCCACCCATCTTATTTTGCACGAAACCCCCCCCCCCCCCCTTTTCACAAACAAATCACGTCCTTCTCATGTCACTTTTGGCCAAAATTAACACCTGTTTTCTAAACAAGATTAACATGCAAAAACCTCTAAAATCGACGCAATCGTTACTTTAAAATGGGGGCTTACGTGTAAGATAAGATTTGGTGATCGTGAACAAAACATATTTACATTCTCTCCCTCGGCTAAGTAAAGCCTTTAATCAACTAGGCCAAGTGATCTCACAAGATCGTTTGACCTAGTTTTACTGCACTGCTTTGTAGGCCAAGCGATCTCACAAGAACGTTTAACCTAATTGCCAGCCCTGTAAACTAGGTCAAACGTTCTTGTGAGATCGCTTGACCTAGGCTGCTGCTGTGCTCCTCTTTTTTCAACCAGGCTTGCAACTGGCTTTGGCAGAGTTACAGCAGTAACTGCTGCAGCCGAGCTTTTATGGCGGCTCTAATCGCCAGTAGTAGTACATCCGTCATTGTATATTTGGAGCATTTATATGGAGATAGTGCTGGCTACACACTACTCCTCTCCATACTGGTAGATGTACTAAGGTCTGCATAGCCCTATCTAGTTTGTTTGCCAGAACTTCCGAAAATCACAATCTATTTGCATTAGCTTAATGATACTTTGACGTTTGCTACACAGTTCAGTAATGCTGATCCCCAGCTTGTGAAATTTGGGATAGTTGTAAAAACATATGCCCACCTGCGCCTTAAGAAATGACCGCCATGTTTGAAGCGTTTTTATTTTTTTAAACATGACTTGAGCTGTCTCAAGCCAGTGCCCAAAAATCGACGCATGATGGATTGTTTTGCTTTTATTTTGTTTTATCAACATAGCACCACTTTTTAGAAAGGGAAGCATCCCATCAACAGTCAAACACTTATTATGAAAATTGGCCACATCTTGTTCACTAATGTCATTTTCAATTTTTGCATCTTCCTTAACCAACAAGCTAATAAGATAGTCGTGCATTTCTGAAGCAGTGGGTTCACCTTTTTCTTTTTCTTCACCTTCTAAAAAAGCAATACTTCTTTTGGGTTTTACTGGTAGAGAACAGGCTTCACCTAGTTCTTTTTTTGACAAATACTCTAACATGCAGTTGCAGTAAAACTTGTGATCTTGAATAGCACTAGCCTGTTCTTCGGTAAACTCTCTCCTACCAGCCATTGTTAAAATAACAGCCAAACACAGTAGTCAGTAGGAGCACAGTCAAACACAACCTGCTCGCACGACCGTCAGTGAGAGAATGATGAAATCTGCCTCTGCGGCGGCGCATGCGCGACTGAATTGCGCATTGCGGCAATAGAATTTTCTGGAATGATCGCCCCACGATCACGCCACATATGAGTAACACCACACATGAGTCAGCCAAAACATCCGTGAGGCAGCCCAAGCACAAGGTGCAGCGGTAGCACTCAGTCAGCTACCTGCTATTGATTGTGTTATTAACCCTTTCTCTTCTGATTCTTGCGTAAAACAAGAGGAACGGCTTAGTTAATTATTTTTTAATTTATGCTTTTAATCTGGTTTAAAAAATGAAGACCGAAGTAGCTACAGAGCTTATTAATATACTTTACGAGTTGGATTGGGAGTCCGATAAAGATCAGTTAAAGGGCAGGTTTGAAGAATTAATTACAGATCTTTTTGAGCGCATAAATATGCGAGAAAGCGTGAAGCACTCAATCAGTAAAATACCAGATTCTTGGCCCCAACCAGTTATAAAGTTGTTTGCCATTTTACTAGATAATATGGCTTCTGAAGATGCTAATCTGACTGTTTCTACTGATCATGAAGGAGTAACTGTTACTTTTAAACCTGGACAGTTTTTAAGATTAGAAAAGACTATGAGTATGAGTAATAAATAACAGCTGAATTTACAATTATTTTTTTATTTATTTAAATTTTAGATTTAAAAATGGCTGCCGAACTCAGTGAATCTGATTTAAAGAATTGTAATGAACTATTCGACGAAACAATGAAAGTATTAAACATTGATTTTAGTGAATTTGGTTTTGAGAATGATGTAAACAATATAATAAAAGATCATAGTGAACTATTTAACGAAGCAATCAAAGTGATGAACATTGACTGTAGTGATTCAGAAAAAGCTAAAATATTAGCAGGTGTTATTGTAAGGTTAACGTGTCTTGAAGTGTTACAACGCTTGGGCAAAGAATGAAAGCACGTTTGCTGATTTTTTACTTACTTTTATTCACATTTATTTTTTTTAATTTACATAATATTGTGGCTTTAAAAATGACGACCAAACGCGGAGAATCCAAGGTTGGAAAACTATATATGATGGAAGAAATATTTGATAGTGACAAACAATTAAGCAATATGTTTAGCGAAGTAGATATGGACATCATTAACCCTACAAACGTTCAGGAAAGCGTGACACATGCTATCTCTAAAATTCCAGAGTCTCTTCAACGCGAGCCGCCAGTAAAAGTGTTGTTGGCAGTTCTGATTGATTATATAACGCCTGATGATAGTAACATGCAAGTTTGGGTTTCAACTAAACAGAAAGAAGTTATTAGCTATCACGACCTTAATTCTGAATGGGCTGATTACATGCTTACCCAGTTTAACCATGCTAGTGAGGAGGCTAAGTTAAGGGGGCTGGCTGGTCTGAAGGAACAGTCCTTCAAATTAGATTGAGACAAACAAAGTTCTATCCTATAGTTGGCAATTCTTACATTCCTCTTCCAAGAGAGTTAGAGTTAAAACGAGCAGTCTTAAATATACATAATTCTGACAACATGTGTTTTATGTGGTTGTTTTAGCGCATTTACATACTGTTAAAAATCATGCAGAGTTTCCAATTATATGCCTCATCTTAACGAGCTGAACTTTGATAACATAACCTTTCCAGTAAGTATAGAAAGTATATCTCAGTTTGAAGAGCAAAACAAACCGATCACTGTAAACGTATACACATGGACTGTAGTAGACAATCTAGTGCCTATAAGGATTTCTCCTAAAGCTCCTACTTTAGGCGATCCACTTAACAAACATGTAGACTTGATACTGTTTGCAGAGAGTACAAAGAGCCATTATGTATTAATCAGAACAATAAGCAGACTTATGGCCTATACGTCAAAGGATAAATCTAAACAAGAGCTTTGTAGAAGGTGTTTGGTTAGAATCCCAACTATAGAAGCAGCCGCCAGTCATAAGAATCATTGTAAAAGTTTTGTAGACTGTGAAACCAAACTCCTCACACCTAAACCAGGGTCTAAAGTTCGTTTTAAGAATGTACGCAAAATGCAAATGAGCCCATACGTAGTCTATGCTGACTTTGAATCAATCTTGCCACAGTACTACGGTCCACAACAAGAACAAAAAACAACCTTATTAAACCACCATCAGATCTGTTCTTATGCCTTTGTTGTTATTAGGTCAGATGGGGCACACACACACCCAGAGATTTACAGAGGCCCCAATGCAGCTAGTAGATTTTTAGAGCAGATGAAACAACTTCGCAATCAGTTATCCAATGAACTGAACCTTTCAGACATTATGGCTCCTGAAGACCGAGAACGCTATGACTCATCTACACACTGCTGGATTTGCAGCTAACACCTAACAGTAAAGACGCGACAGTAAGAGACCACGATCACATTACTGGAAAGTTCAGAGGAGCTGCGCACAGCAAGTGTAATCTTCAACTTAAGGCCGACCCCAAAAAATGGAAACTACCTATCTTCTTTCATAATTTACAAGGCTATGATTCTCATTTTATCATGCAAGCAGTGACTTCTGAATATAAGAGGGTTACCAGCATTGCACAGTCTTCAGAAAAGTACATGACTTTTACTCTTGACTGTTTATCCTTTTATGACTCTGCCCAACATCTGATGGCAAGTTTGGATAAGTTAGCAGGATCTCTACAAGACTTCCCAATAACTAAACAATATTTTGACCCATCTTTAGTGCGTAAAGGTGTTTACCCCTATGAATACATGAACTCGTGGGATAGGTTTGGGTGAAGACTCGCTTCCTCCTAAAGGCGCTTTCTTTTCTAGTCTTAGAGGCAAAGACATAACTGACGCCGACTATGAATACGCACAGAAAGCCTGGACAGAATTACACTGTCGAACGATGGGCAACTATCACGATCAGTATCTAATGGCTGACGTGTGTTTATTGGCAGACGTGTTTGAAAATTACAGATCTACTTGCATGAAACACTACTGTCTAGACTCATCACATTACATCTCTGTGCCTGGCCTTTCTTGGGATGCATTCTTAAAGTCTACAAACATTCAGATTGACTTAATTTCTGATCTACCCACACTTCAGATGATTGAAGACGGTCTAAGGGGAGTAGACACAAACATTTTACAGCGGAGTCCATGAAGATCCTGTTCAGGGATGTCCCGCCTGATGTGATCCTTGAGTTTTTGAGAGATTAACATTTTTCATCTGATTTAAGATTTTACGGATGAAAGATTTTTAACGAAGTTTCTGGTGCGTTTCTAGACGATGTCTTTTACTGAGATGTGTGAAAGTTGTTTTTTTTCTTTTTTTTTTTTTTTTTTCAAATGACTGGTGAGTTGATTTTAACGTGGTGACAGCCCTGATGTGGCCCTTTGCGGTCGGCTGGGCTATAAGCAACATTATCTTATCTTCTACAGACCATGTGTACAGTGATTGGTTTGTTTTGCTCTTCAAACTGAGATATACTTTCTATACTCACTGGAAAGGTTATGTTGCCAAAGTTCAGCTCTTGCTTATATTGTTCATAATTGGAAACTCTGTTTGCATGATTTTTAACAGGATGTAAATGCGCTAAAACACACCACATAAAACACATGTTGTCAGAATTATGTATGTTTAAGACTGCTCGTTTTAACTCTAACTCTTTTGGAAGAGGAAGGTAAGAATTGCCAACAATAGGATAGAACTTTGTTTGTCTCAATCTGATTTCAAGGACTGTTCCTTCAGACCAGCCAGAGCCCCTTAACTTTGCCTCCTCACTTGCATGGTTAAAGAAGTCCAACAGTAGACCTTGTGTCTAAAGATCTACACCTTCACAGTGTTAGACTTGATGATTATTTAACAACGAAATACGGTTTATGGATTGACCTAAGGTCAACAGAGGATAATCAGTTGCATGGAAGTGGGAGAACTGTTCTTAAAGACGTAATAAACATTCAAATTGATAAAGAAAAAGATGGCGATAAACCAGTTAATGTACATTTGTTTTTAATATATGATGCGCAGCTGAATATTCAAGATAACAGATTAAAAGATATACAATACTAAATTATTTTTATTTTATAAAAAGCATGTCTGTTCAGGCCATTCGTATTTTACCCATTCTTACCTTTTAAAGAGTGAAGAAGCTCCGTGGTGCATTCCATGTCATGCGCCACTCACAGTGAAACATGTTCTTTTGGAGTGTTGGGACTTGCACGATGTGAGACACAAACATTTTACAGCGGAGTCCATGAAGATCCTGTTCAGGGATGTCCCGCCTGACGTGATCCTTGAGTTTTTGAGAGAGATTAACATTTTTCATCTGATTTAAGATTTTATGGCAGAAAGATTTTTAACAAAGTTTCTGGTGCGTTTGTAGACGATGTCATTTAACGAGATGTGTGAAAGTTGGTTTTTTTTTTTTTTTTTTTTTTAACTGACTGGTGAGTTGATTTTAACGTGGTGACAGCCCTGATATGGCCCTTTGCGGTCGGCTGGGCTATAAGCAACATTATCTTATCTTATCTTATCCAAATGCGCCTACAGCACCAGAGTCGCCAAAAGAAGGGATAGTAGAAACCCCTGACATAAAAACCTTTAGATTAACAAACATTACACAAATGCAGCAAGTACTAGAGCAAGACCTTTCAAAATACAGCAAAACCAAACGAAGGTATTCTGCTGTCTTTAATGCTGTTACATATGTTAATACTGGAGCATCGACTATTAGTGCTCTATCAGCAGGAACAAGTGTAGGTCTCTTGGCAACAGGCGTAGGTGCGCCGGTAGCTTTACCTCTAGGCGGTTTGTCTTTAACTCTTGGCCTGTGTTCATTAGCTGTAAGTGCTGCTACCAAAAAATTAAAAAACTAAACTCCAAAAGCACACAGCTATGGTTCAACTAATAACAGCTAAACTTAGTTCGTTCAAACTGACAATAAATAAAGCACTAGTTGACTCAAACATCACGGATGAAGAATTTAATCGTTTACAGGTCGATTTTGATGACTATAAAAGACAAAAGTTTGATCTTCAAAAAAAGGCACGGGCAACTTTTTCTCAACAGCCAGACACCGAGCAGATAAAAAAGGAATGTATAAAAAAAGTAAACGAGACATTAAACTCTGTTCTAAACAGCTCACATTAACAACATCAAAGGGCGTTTATACTTTAGTTTATGAGTCCAAGCACAAAAAGACCGTTGATATTGATTCTGATTAAGTATTTTTTTTATTTAAATAAACATGTTTAGTTAGAAAAGAAACTCAACATGGCTAAGATATATGAAGGCCCAGATGAATTGTTTGAAGCAATGCTCGAGAAAGAGCGTTTGTCAAGAGTACTGAATGATATTAATCTAGAAGTCATTGATTCAGCAAACGTACAGGCAAGTGTTGTTCATGCTATTTCTCAAGTTCCAGGTAAACTAACAATAGCCCCACCAGTTAAAGTAATGTTAGCTGTTTTAATCGACTATATAACAATAAATGAAGAAAATCTAGAAGTCTGGGTCTCAACTAAACAACAGACTATTCTTTCTCATAATGACTTAACACCTGGTTGGGCAGACCAACTGCTTACACAGTTTGATGTGGCCGCTGAAGAAGCCAAAATGAGAGGCTCTGGTTGGTCAGAGGGCGAAGTCCTAGAGATCAGATTAAAACAGGCTAAGTATGAGCCGATTGTAGGCAAGTCTTACATTTCACTACCTCCAGCATTAGTCGCAAAAAGAGCAGTTCTAAACATAAAGAACCCAGACAACAAATGTTTCATGTGGTGTGTTCTTGCAAGGCTTCATTACGTCCGCAAAAACGCAGAGAGAGTATCTAACTATGAACCTTACATCAATGAACTAAACTTCAATGGAATATCCTTTCCTGTTAGTGTAGATCAAATTGATCAGTTTGAAGAACAAAACAAACCAATAACTGTTAATATCTACACATGGGATGAGGAAACAAATTTGGTGCCTATCAGAGTGTCCAAAAACAGTCCATCGATTGGCGAACCAGACAAAAATCATAAGGTTTTTTTTTTTTTTTTTTAATGACTGGTGAGTTGATTTTAACGTGGTGACAGCCCTGATGTGGCCCTTTGCGGTCGGCTGGGCTATAAGCAACATTATCTTATCTTATCTTAGCTAAAGGGCATGCGGGATGGTATGACACATCTGATTACCCTAAAGATTCGCCTTTGCATTCATCTGTTAATAAGAAGGTTTTAGGAAAGATGAAGGGATAATTATCTGAGGGTGATCAAGGGTTATTGGTTTTAAGTCGAAAATTACAGTATTTTCGAGCCAGGAGAAAACTATCAAAAAAGCAAAGGGAATATCTCGCAGTGTTGTGCAGTCAACATATCACATGACAACTACAAAGAAGCATTGTTGACAATAAGACTTTTCGTCATGACAACGTTAAACTACGATCTAATCTACATGAGATCAACACAACAGTTGTAACAAAGAAGTCATTAGATAGAACAAACACAAAACGTGTGTTTGTTAATCCAGAGTTTTCATATGCAATTGGGCACTGAGAACGGCATAATTACATACCGAGGGTTGACTGCCGAAACCTAGTATCTCGTTTTTTCACACTTCTTCAGAAAACGCTCTGAAAGTTTCAGAGTCTCTGTTATAACACTTAAATGAAAGTTTTCCTTTTGAAAACGAGCAAACGCTTAAGATACATGTCATCTGCATATGTGTTAGCTATACTGTCACTGAAATGCTTTCTTCCATGTTTAATTAGAGAAATTTAAACACAGCAAAGATAATGTATTTTGGACAGCTGAGCGTGCCCCAAATGACGGCAGCAGAAGAAAGGCACAGCAAGATAAGTGGCTTCAGCGATACCGTAAAGGGACGGCAGCAGAGAAGTGTGACTGCCGAAACCACGTATCTTGACTTCACAGCCTTCTGCTGCCGTGAAATCGGCGATTGTACTTATACAACGACCAGCCGAATCCATGTTTCTGTCTTTACTACTAAGTTGCTGTAATAAAACGCATCTGTTCCTGTTTCTCGAAGAAGTATTTAGAGAAACGTGTTTCGAGTGATACAAGTTTGGGCTCTTTCTGTCCCTCGGAAAGAAGTATTTAGGAAACGTGGTTTTCGAGTGATAAAAAATTGGGCTCTTTCTGTCTCTCGGAAAGAAGTATCTAAAGAAAAGTGGTTTCGGTGATACAAGTTTGACTCTTTTTGTCTGCTGGAAAGAGGTATTTAAAGAAATCTGGTTTCGAATGATAAAAGTTTGGGCTCTAGAGAACAGGAAAGGCCGACTCTAGCCACTTCAGTTTCAGTTTTTCCGCGTTTTTCTGATCATTATCATAACATCATTTTCGCGCAGACAGTCATTTTCAAATACTATCATTTTTGCAGAGACAGTCACCAAACTAAATCTTGGCTGAGACACTGTGCGAACACCCCTAATTAGAGGGCTTGGGGTTTGTGGCAGGCAGTACCCTGGACGGATCCTATGACCTGTAATTATGGTGCCATAAGGTAGGGCTGCGTTACCTGGCCGTGTGGCGAATTCCCCGCCTGGGGTAAAAACAGATATAGACATGTTTCTTACATTCACCTATCATAAGTCAAGATTTAATCATGTGATAGTTAGAAAGACTCACATCCCCCAGCACTTAGTGTTGTTGACAACGGGCCTTAAGTTATCTCGTCATTTGGTGTTGTGGTGCTGTGTGAACGGACGTGTTTCAGTGATAGAGTGTTTTGTGTAAAGATTTTGCTTAAACGAAATATTATCTATGTCTCAAGACAGCATTTCCTCAGAATTAGAGAGAGAAATTTTGGAATTGCAAGTTGCTCATCAAAATTTATTAGATTTCTTAACACAGCCATCAACTTTAATTCTACCTGACATGGATCAAGCTTCTACTTTTCAACAAGCTCAAAATCTTCCATTACCACCGCCAACACCAACGGAATTGTGGACAGAGGAAGAAATGCTCATATTGCAAGAGAATCAAGACTACTTTAAAAAAATGACAGAAATAATTGAAAAGATTAAAAGGGAGGACCGCAGGATTTGCCAAAGAAGCCTAAAAGAAGCTTGAGCAATTGTTAAAAGAAAAGAAAGGAGAACAGATCTTACAACGCCACAAGAATTACATGACTATCTTATGGCAAATCAGGCTGACATTCAATCAGCCATTTCCAGAGAAGCTTTTACTGATCAGATGTTTTCTAAAACAGCAAATGAAGCTGAAATTGTAGAAAGACTACAAAAAGGGATGAGAAATTGAGGAGGCAAGATGCACAGTCCTTGTTAATTTACGTTCAGTTTGGTAACTTCTTGATTTTGTGTAAACAATGGCAGGAAAATGAAAGGAAAGAAGGGAGAACGAAGGAAACATGGGCTGTTTGGTTGAAAGAAAAAACTGGGTATTCTGATGTTCACGCACGAAAATTACGTGCCGTTGCGAGCGTTCTTTATGGAAACCCAGGGTTTTATGTTGTTAGGCCTTCCCTTTCGTTTCATTTCTGGCAAGCTGAATGAAATTAAAAGCATGCTGCAAGTGCCGGGCTTTGCACAGTACTGGAAAACAAGATCCGCACATAACAATGACAAGCCAGCTCCAGCAATCCCCGTAATTGTTAACGGTGGAAGGCAACTGCCAAAGCACGGCCTAAAAAAATAGACCGTTCGCGCGTGAACGGTGCCTACTTGCTGACTCCTGCCCCACAAAGCCCCGGACAGTTTTCTAAAAATAGTTTCTTACCTCACCTGCTTGACGTCATGCTTCGCCGTTCGCGCGTGAACGGTGGCCTACTTGCTGGACTCCTGCCCCTACTCCTCATGCAGGCAGGAGTTTCAGGTTTTGCTAATTCTACTCTTGCGATGATTGCTGTCTGAGCCAGAGCATTGCTTGTAACACAGAAGTAAAAAAAAAAAAAGTAGGTCGCGCAACCGCCTGTAGCGCTCAAATAGGTCAACTAGTATTGGAACACTGCTGATTCACTGACATTCACTGCCTGTCTTCACTGCTTCAACCCCTGCTTCAACTTTTTTTGGCTGCCTTCGGCGGCCACAGAGTGTACTTTATTCAACTGTCTTGTTTATTCAATCAGGCTTTTGTTAAATGCACTTGGTGGCTGCTTTGAACTTGCAACAAAAGAGCCAATGCATTACAAAAACGCAAGCACTGTCTTGCACCAAGTGGTGTTACACATGACAAATAATAAAGCTCTGTGTACACCACACACACTCCCACCCCCAAGTCACCCCAAGTTCTTAATTAATTTTTTAATTAAGTTACCAATTTTTAATTAAGTACTTCAAGTTCTTAATAAGTTCTTGATTAAGTTTTTAATTAAGTTCTTGATCAAGTTCTTAAATAAGTTCTTGATTAAGTCATCCTCTAAGTACAACCAAGTTCGTATTCAAGTTCTCTATAATTAATCAAAAAAAATACAATCTATGTTTTTATCTTAAATAGCAGATGTCTCATATAGTACACACACGCCTCAAAAAACGCGTCATCGTTGAGGATGTCTTGCTCAGCGTTCTCTGCATAGATCTTAAGGAAGGTTTTACATCCGAAGCAACCGCATTGATTACAATTTGGGTCTATGGAAATGTCTTTTATAGACTCCATGTCTTTATTTATTGACACCATCATTTTATAATACGCCATGATCTATTTTTATAAAAAATTTAAAATTAAGTTCTTAAAATATTATTCCATTTGAAATGGATCAAAATGATGCTTGTTATTGGCGGTTTTGGCGTGCTGGTGTCTTTTTCTGCATTTAGTGGCTCAGATTTTTTGATTGCTTTTGTTTTTGTTGCCATCGGTTATATAATTTTATAGCCGCAATAACTGCCCCCAACAGCAGCAATGGCGCCAAAAATGGCAACAGTTTTTAAGTTCAATATTCCATGAAGACTTTGGGGCCCTTGTATCACATGAGTTTTTATAGCTGGCATTGAATTAACTTGTTCTGGCGTTGGGCGGTGTTATGTTTTCATAATGCTGTAACATTAATTTTTTTGTCTGTTCCACTCTGCTAATTTTTTTCCTGCTTCAACACCCCAGGATTTTTAATGGTCTCCACCTGGTTCAGCGTTTTCTGCTGATTTTTCTAGCTTGGTTACTTTCTCCACCTGATTCAGTGTTTTCTGATTCTGCTGATTTTCCAGATCGTTCATTTTGAAGGAAATAAAATCTATATGATTAAAAGTTATTATCCCATGATTAATGGCGATAACAATGTTCCAAATCTATAGTATAAATCACACCCTAGAGACTCTAATGACTTTGTTAAAACTGGATCTTGCGTTAAATCATACGTAAGATCTTGTTCAGAATCAATGGGAGCAAATCTACTGACTAGTTTAGTGTACAAACTAAGAACCGTTTGCCCCACACTTTTCACCATTCTAGACCCCAGCTGCGCTTCATACCTGTTATGATACTTTAAAATGTCTTGTGGCGGCATCTGTTGAATCTGTTCAATGCTGAATTCAGTTCCGAGGAACTGTTTTTGTTTTTCCACACGCTGCCAAAGAATACAGCCTCTCCTTTTTGGACATAATAGCTTGGTCATCAACTGGTCATTCATAAGTTCAGAAGGTTTAGGCCGCCTGTAGCTGTAGGAGATCATCACTGTTCATGTTTTTTTAATAATTATAATTATTTTATTTTTTAAAATGAGCACCGAAAAAACTAATGCTAACCTTGTATACCATTCTGCTGTTATTGGAGGACTAAGTGAGGATACTCAATGCTTGGTAAAAGCTTGTTAAGAATTAAACCAGCAGATCTTGGCAAACTAGACTTTGAGGATTTAGCAAAGCTGATTGCTATCATTGCAGCTTCGGTTGCCACGAAAGATATTTCTAGTTAAGCAAGGAATAATTCCAGACAATATAAATATGTAAATAAAAAATACATTTATAAAAAATGGCTTCACTCGCAATAATGATAGGCGGCGCTGTGGTGAATGCGCTTGCTTTTAGCGGAAGTAATTTCGCATTTAGTAAACTGCGGGATGACGGCGAGAGAAAAAGGCATAACAAAGCTATGGAGGAACTAGCAGCTGCACAAGACGCCTATGAAAAGCAGAGACTTGAGCAGTTAGATTTTATTAAATGACACACTGAAAGAACAGGGGCATGCAGCTTACACATTTAAAAATGTTGTCAAGCAATAAAACAATATTATCTAGTAACAGGCAAACCAGTCCAGACATTGCCCCCACCAAAATTCAGTGACTTTTATCAACCATCAGAAAAACAAAAGATGCAAGAAATCGCGTTATTGTCGTTGGTATGACCGTCGTGTATTTTGTTGCACATAATATTGGCTGAATAAAAAATGAACAAAATCTATTATTCGCCCAAAGGATATTGGAAGGGCATCACAGCAATACAAAAGCTAAGCCAAGCAGCGGGAGTTAGTGAACAAACAGCAAAAGAATGGTTATCTAAACAAGCGATTTGGCAAATTATTTACCTGCGCCTAGGCGAATACAGAGACCACACTTTGTCAATACAACTCCAACGACACCCATCAAATGGATCTTCTATAATTTACCCTCTGATAGGATTAGACGAAAAAGATTTAAGTACGCACTCACAGTCATTGACATAGCTTCAAGATACAAAGATGCGGAACCATTAACACAAAAGAGTGCTTTTCTGCTGTTGCTGTTGCTATACAACAGATATATCAACGAGGCCCTTTAACTATCCTCGCATTATTCAAGTCGATGATGGAAAAGAATTTAAAGGGCAAGTGAATCAATTATTGTTGAAACATAGAGTTACCATTAAAAGAGGCATTCCGGGAGTTCACAGATCACAGGCTTTAGTCGAAAACTTAACAAACATTAGCCGAAAGACTTTTCTCCTACCAGTATCACAGAGAGCTGATTGACAATTCTCGCAACACAGAATGGGTTAGAAGACTGCCCTCAGTTTTGCGCGCAATGAATAATGAAGAATTTAAAGGGCTAAAACCAGTACAAGCAATCAAAAGAAAAACAATAAATGTGCTGAAGGAGAGTCTTCATCCGGCAAACTATTACCATTGGATTGAAAGTAAGGTACCTTTATTTAACCGGGGGAAGCAGAAGGGGACACTCGCATCAAGGGCAACCGATCCAGTTTGGAGTGTTGATCCATATGAAATAAAAAGAATTGTAAAAATGAATCCGCCCGTGTATTATTTACGAGAAACTGACACAACAAAACAACCAGCTCCTCAAAGATCTTTTGTGAAGGAAGAACTGCAGATAATCCCGCCAGGCACCGTTCCGCTTTAATAATTTACGTAAACATATTTTGGTTTAAAATGGAAGGCCAGAAGGAAGCGCAGAACGAAACAAGAATAGTAAAGGAAGAGACCTTGAAAATGATACGGGAATCATTTCAGGCGTGTAATGCTATTAAGGAAACATTTTCGAGGATTAATCAATGCATGCTAAATCATCCAGATCACCTACAACTCAAACCCCCAAATTGGGAAAAAGAAATCTTGAAATAATAAAAAAAATTCGAACTCGTCAAGCAAACATGAGAAAAGATTAATGAATTGGATGAAGCAATGATTGACTTATAATAAAAGTTGATGAAAAATATAAACCCCCCTGTTTATGCGGTTCTCCAGTGCCCAATTGCATATGTAAAACTCTGGATTAACAAACACCCGTTTGTGTTTGTTTCTATCTAATGACTTCTTTGTTACAACTGTTGTGTTGATCTCATGTAGATTAGATCGCAGTTTTACGTTGTCATGATGAAAAGTCTTATTGCCAAACAATGCTTCTTTGTAGTTGTCATGTGATATGTTTGACTGCACAACGCGCGAGATATTCCCTTTGCTTTCTTAATGATTTTCTCCTGGCTCGAAATACTGTACATTTTCGACCTTAAACCAACATACTCCTTGATCACCTTTCCAGATAATTCATCCTTCATCTTTCCTAAAACCTTCTTAATAACGGATGAATGCAAAGGCGAATCTTTAGGGTAATCAGATGTGTCGTACCATCCTGCATGCCCTTTAGCCACTTCGGTTTCCATGTCTTTATAGATGTCTTCAGTAGGGATATCTAATAACAAAACTATCTGTATCTGTGTAAAGTACTCTGGACTCAGGATACGAGGGCTTAAAGTAGTCATAAAGAAACTCTAACATCAAAGCTTGATAAATCTAAAACAGTAAACCCAATAAATACAGGTTTTGTCTAATTTGACTTTCTTTTTCTTCATCATTATGCCAAAAAGCTGATCATGAAATCTTTTAAAGTCCTGATAATTAGGTTTTGAAGTCAGCTTAATGCTCATTCTCTCTGGTGACCAATCTAACATCTTTACGCTTGTGCGGATCTCCATAGTCTTTCCAAAACGCTGTTGTTCATCAACTTGAAAAAGTCTTTTTCTGAAGCATCTGTGGATTTAGTTCTGAGGTCAGTGTTCTTCATGATGTATGGTTTCATGAACTGTTCTTGATCAAAAGCAATTATGCGATGAACAGCTGTTAACTTCAAACCATGTCTTAAATAAAATTGCAGAAGTCTGTAATGGCAGACATAATTTTTTTTGCCTCGAAGATTGGGCACAAGTTTAGGCGCTCTCTGGATCCATCTTTAGACTTTCTGCTGCTAATGGTAGTCATTATGTAGGTCATGGAGTTCATGAGGATATTCTAAGTCAACTTCTAGAATGAAACCGCGCTGTTGATCTGGCGTTAAACTGCCCAACCACTTTAATGCCTTTTGAATATTATTCGTACCTGTGTACATTTTAAAGTTGCGTAACGGAAGTGATTGCGCCATTGCCCAACCATACAGATTGTTTGCATCTAAATACATGAGATAGTTAGACCTTTTACTCGTATCAAAGTCGTCCAAGTATTTGTTGTTTGCTTTACAGTAATGATGCGACGCCATACTAATTCCTCCACGCAATCCGTTTTCAATCATCTGAATCATTGGTAGGTCAGACAATAAATCAATCTGTACTCCAGTAAACTTTAAGAAAGCGTCCCAGCTCATCCCGGGTGCAGAAATATAATGCGCAGGATCCAAACTGTAATGTTTTATGCAGTCTTTCTATAATTTTCAAAGACGTCCGCCAACAAACATACATCAGCCATCAAGTAGAGTCATGATAGTCTCCCATCGTTTTACAATCTAACTTCTGCCACGCATCTTGAGCATGCTGGTAATCAGAGTCACTGATTTCCTTCCTCTAAGGCTAGAAAAGAACGCGCCTTTAGGAGGAAGTGTGTCTTCATCAAACCTTCCCAACTGTTCATGTACTCATAAGGGTAAACACCCTTTCTAACAAGCGTTGGGTCAAAATATTCTTCCGTTATTGGCAGACTTTAAGGACATAGCTAGTGACTCTAATGATCCCATCATGTGTTGCATAAGTCATAAAAAGACATGTTATTTAGATTAAAGCACATGTACTTTTCTGATGACTGTGCAATGCATGCTACCCTGAAGGCGTTGTTACTGCTTGCATTATAAGGTGAGAGTCATAACCTCGCAAGTTGTGAAAGAATACAGGCAGCTTCCATGTCTTTGGATCAAACTTTAGTTGAAGATTGCATTTGTTATGCGCCGCTCCTCTGAACTTCCCACTAATGTGATCATGGTCTCTTACTGTGGGTTTACACTCTTGGGCGTTAGCTCTAAACCGCAAATCCAACAATGCGTGGCTGAGTCATACTGTTGTTGGTCTTCAGGCGCCATTATGATTTCAGATAAGTTTAGATTATTAGAACAGGCGTTACGCACTTGCTGCATGCGTTTTAAGAATGTTTTCTGCAGCATCTGGTCCTCTATATAATTCTGGCGTTGAATAAACGCCATCCGACCTAACAATAATGAAGGCAAAGAACAAATCTGATGATTACTCATTAAGACTGTTTTTCGAAGTTTTTGTGGCGCTGGCCCTTCATAAGGAACAATGAGTGATTCAAAGTCTGCGTAAACTACGTATGGACTTGTTTGCAGCCTTTCCAGTTCTTAAAACATAACTTTAGATCCTGGCGGGGCGTAGTTAGTTCTGTCTTACAGTCTACAGAACTTTTACAATGTTTTATATGTTCAAGCGCGGCTTGAGCGGTTGGAATTCTTGTTAAACATTTCTACAGAATTCTTGTTTATGTTCATGCTTTGAAGTATTGCGCTAATAATCTGCTCATTGTGCGTATCAATGTGTAATGGGGCAGCCCTGCTGGCGAAAACATTAGGAGTAAGTCCACATGACTTTTGGCTGGTTCGCCTATTGTTGGACTGTTCTTGGACACTTTAATTGCACCAAATTTGTTTCCTCATCCCATGTGTATACATTAACAGTTATTGGGTTGTTTTGTTCTTCAAACTGATCAATTTGGTCTACACTAACAGGAAAGGATATTCCAATGAAGTTAAGATCTTTGGCGTATTGCCGATAGTTAGTCACTCTTTCTGCGTGTTCGCGGACATGATGCAGCCTTGCAAGAACGCACCACATGAAACATTTGTCGTCTGAATTCTTATGTTTAAAACTGCTCTCTTTAAAACCAACTCCCGAGGTAGCGGAATGTAAGCCTTGCCTACAATCGGTGCATACTTAGCCTGTTTTAATCTAATCTCTAAGACTTCGCCCTCTGACCAACCAGAGCCTCTCATTTTAGCTTCTTCATGCGGCAGCGTCAAACTGTGTAAGCAGTTCGTCTGCCCAACCCGGTGTTAAGTCATTATGAGAAAGAATAGTCTGCTGTTTAGTTGAGACCCAGACTTCTAGATTTTCTTCATTTATTGTTACATAGTCGATTAAAACAGCTAACATTACTTAACTGGCGGGTCTATTGTTAGTTTGCCTGGAACTTGAGAAATTGCATGAACAACACTTGCCTGTACTTGTTGGGTCAATGACTTCTAAATCAATATCATTCAGTGCTCTTGATAAACGCTCTCTCTCGAGCATTCCTTCAAACACATTCGTCTTGTCCTTCATATATCTTAGCCATGCTGTCTTTCTTTTCTAAGCCAAAATATTTATTTAAATTAAAAAAAAAAATACTTAAATCAGAACCAATATCAACGTCTTTTTGCGCTTGGACTCATAAACTAAAGTATAAAACACCCTTTGGCGTTGTTAATGTGAGCTGTTTAGAACAGAGTTTAATGTCTCGTTTACTTTTTAAGCATTCCTTTTTTATCTGCTCGGGTCTGGCTGTTGAGAAAAACTTGCCCTCGCCTTTCTTTGAAGATCAAACTTTGTCTTTTGTAGTCATCAAAATCGACCTGTAACGATTAAATTCTTCATCCGTGATGTTTGAGTCAACAAGCGCTTATTTATTGTCAGTTTAAACGAACTAAGTTTAGCCGTTATAGTGAACCATAGCTGTGTGCTTTTGGAGTTTAAGTTTTTAATTTTTTGCCACCGCACTTACAGCTAATGAACACAGGCCGAGAGCTAAAGACAAACCTCCTAGCGGTAAAGCTGCGGGTGCACCTATGCCCGTTGCTAAGAGCCCCACACTCGTCCTGCTGATGCAGCACTAATAGTCGATAGCCCCAGTATTAACATAGTAACGGCATTAAAGGCAGCAGAATACCTTCGTTTGGTTTTGCTGTATTTGAAAGGTCCTGCTCTAGTTTTTGTTGCATTTGCGTAATGTTTGTTAATCTGAAGGCTTTTATGTCAGGGGTTTCTATAACAGCAGAATTGCCTGCTATCTCTTCTCTTGGCATCTCCGGTGCTGTAGGCACATTTGGATAAACCTTAACAGACATGCTTTTATAAAATGAAAAATAATTTAGTATAATACATAGTCTAATCTGTATTGTTGAATATTCAGCTGCGCATCATATAATAAAAACAAATGTACATTAAGAGTTTATATCGGCTTCTTCTTCTTTATCAATTTGAATGTTTTATTACGTCTCTCACTTTTCTCCCGCTTCCATACAACTCATTATCCTCTGTTGACCTTAGGTCAATCCATAACCGTATTTTGTTGTAAATAATCATCAAGCCTAACATTGTGAAGATGTAAATCTTTAGACACTAGGTCTGCTGTTGGATTTCTACCCCTCCCACCCCAAACAATTTTCTTATTTCGTCAAAATGATGATAAGGTCTAAGCCCGCTAGCGTAGATTTGGTTAGGACTACCGTCAATTGTACATTGCACTTTTGTTATTTTAGGATTAAAAAACTTTTCACTTGCTCTTTTGAACGTTTCTTCATCTTCACACAGCAATAAAATACCTTTAAGTGAATGTGATGCAACACTAAAACTAAGATTCCATATAGTGTCTGCCCTGCTTCTAGGATATGTTGTATGATGAATCACTCTTTCGTAATATATTACTAATAGTGACTTATATTGATCCCCAATCATCTTTGCTAATTTAGGGTTGCTAACAACGTCAAACTCTAACAAGATGTCAGAAATGCTGTACTTTGCTTCGTGTCTGTTGATTTAATAACACGTTTGTATTCATAAAAGTTTAGTTCATATGACAATCTGTCTTTTAATGCTCCTTGAAAGTATGGCGCATGCGCTTTTAACAACTCAAAATCTAGGGATGGAAAAGCGATTTCCATACGCAAAATTTACAGCTGCATACTTTTACCGTCTTAGTATCTGCGGCGCCTATTCTATGTTTTAGTGCTTCTTCATTTCGATTCCTTGAAACGCAAGATCAGCCCTTCATTCCCGTTAGCCATAGATCAGAATAGGTTAAAAATATGTCTGCATTGTGTAAAGAAAATATTTCTTGCCCCTCAAGTTTATAGAAATTTTCTTAACGATTGCCCGCCCAGATTCTGTACAACTGTCCTGTTTGGGTCTGTTGTTGAAGCGAGTTCTATTTTTGAAAGTAAGACGTGCAGAGCCTGGCACAATCACTTCATCCGCCCCTAGGTCTGGAAATTTGACAGTAAGAATTTGATCCGCATCAATAGTAGATGGATTATTTGGAACAGTAATATTCCGCTTATTTCCCTTCACGCCATAGGGTTCTTTCAGTCTTCTTTTCGGGTTAAGAATCGAGCCATGTGCGTTTGCCATTTTTTATAAACAAAATAAAAAGTTAATTATTTAAAACATGCAGGAATTGAAGCTGAAGAAGATTATGATGTTTTTGACCCTGGAGACGACATGAGTGAAATGATTCCTTTGACACAGCATCGCTCAATGCACTCAATGCGGCATGAATTAACAGAAAGTAAGGTTAAATCATTGTACCAAAGTTTAGGCCAAGAACCTCCCGAATTTATAGACCCAAATGATTTTGAATTAAAAGATGATCATTGTTTGTGAGGAGCGACCAAGGACAACTTGTTCAGCTTACAACTAAAAAAGACCCATCAAAGTTTTTAGCCGTGGGTTCAATTAGAAATAGACTCAGTGTGAAAGATCAAAATCGCCTTGCCTTGTTAGGACAAAATTAAGGGCAGAGGCAGTTTTCCAAAACTTCAACAACACACTGCAAGAACTCCCAACAGATAACCAAATGCAAAACATGGAACTTAAAGAATTAAATCAATCAGCAGGTGAATTAATAAATGTATAGAAGCAGAATCCAGTTTTTCAGAAGAAACAGCGTTAAAGACTATACACGACTCACCGCTACCCATGCGAGAAATAACGGCCCTTGATCATGCTTTAAGAACCATTAGAGGCGAATTAACAACAATTTAGCAAAACTAGGTGAACTAGATGAGCATATAAAAAGAGAAAAAGAAAAACTCGTTGAGGCTGATGACGCCAACTTAGGGCCTGATATTAAAGAAAGAATAACCCAAAGACTAAAAGATCTTGAACAAGAAAGATCGCAAGACTAGAAGTGCTAACTACTAACCGAGACCAATTACGAACTCAAGTGAATAGAATAAGAGAAACTATCGAAAAAATTTTATATGAAGACACGACGCTAGCAGAACGAATACGAACGCTGTTTAGAGAGCATGGAGTCACATTAGCAAGCGTTATAACTGCCTTAGATTTGCAATAAGTACACTGGTGATGGCTATTACAGGCGGTGGTGGAGAGCAAAGTTCAGTGCCTCCGCCGCCATCGCCTCCGCCTGATAAATCAGGTAAAAAAACAGCTTGATCATCTTGCAAGTTTTATTAAAAAAATTAGCTGGTAAAGCTATAGACGCTTTACCAGGAATATTGGGGAGTATTGTCAGCTGGCTTTGTCTACTGCAAGCAAAGTAGTTGGCTTTATGGCCGAGCACTTATGGGCATTAGTTCTTGTAATAGTTGGGTTACTATTTAGTAAGATAAAGACCAAGTAATCCTATGCCAGTTAATCCAAGAACAAGCGCTGTCTTTTCATATTCATGGTCATCGCGAGCAGAGTCCGCGAGCTTTGCTGAGTCTTCAATGACTTATGGGGGGTTGGACTTCGGGGATTAGATGACTTAACTTGGGTGTTCTTTTATTGTTTGTAATATTACTGGCTCAGAATTATGTCGTTTTTCCCAACCTTCTGTTCATTGCCTGCTATAAGAATTTCATTATATAGTTTATTATTATTCCAACCTGGAGTCTGAGGTCAGAAGGCAGCATGTATAAACCAGTGCCAACAGCAAAGTCTACTTTCGATCTTGCGTATTGTAAAACATTTGGTATCTTTCAATACTTGAGGTAAATCAACTGTAGAATTAATGGCATCCTCTAAATTTGCTAAGTATTGTTTTTGTGCGTCAAAGCCAGTAGAAGGATCAGTTTATGCTTGATCTTGCCTGTGCTTGCGCCCCTAGCAAACACCAAACGTAAGTACGAATAGAGTCGTTATTCGCTCTATTCCCGCCCTAGTTAGGCCCTTAGAAGTGTCTAAGATAAATGTTGTCCATGCTGTTTTTATGCTCTGCTGTAGGACCCAGGCTGAACAGTTTTGCCTGAAAAGAAAGTTTTGAAAGGAGGATGCCAGTCAAGTTATACTTTCTGTGCGTGCCCCGAAAATAAAGGTCGCCTAGACCATGATTATGATCCAAACGTTTGTCTAAAGCCTGTCTTGATGTTTTAAAATTGAATTCGTACAGAACCTTTAAAAGCCTTCATGTCTATTATGTTGCTGAGTGATTAAATGGTTTGTCATTTGGTAATGGCGCTTGCAATTCAGTCAAAATACGTCTGAAGGTAATAGAAATGAAATCTGTACACTGACCTCACCAAAGGATCATGGTGATTAAATGATCAGCATACGCCACTCCACACCCAGTTGATGCGCAAAACACAGCAAAGTTTAACTGGATCTGATAAAACTGCATCGGATGACCTAACCACGCTTTCTTGATGTGGTCGTTTCAATAGGGGGGTTAAGATATCTGCTTAATGGAGTACTCACCTTTTTATGAAAAGAGGCAGTCTGGTCACAGCAATGTCAAGAGTAACATTTTCTATATTTTAAGATTGTAGTGCGGCCCAACAGAATATTTTGCGCCAGTATATTTGAATGCACTCATTTTATTTCGTTTAAAAAAATGTTTGTAACAATAACAACCCAAGACCGTCCTTCGTTTTAGAACATGCTATTGATAACAATTGCGGGCCAAAATGGTCGCGCTCCATGAAATATTTTACAAAGTCGTATGGTTTAATATAAGCGAAGCCAAGGAGAATAATAAGGTTCAAAAAGTTGACAAAACAGGGGCCAAGTTAGCCATTAACAATACCTGATGGTTATTACGGTTTTGCTCCCTAAAAGAAGCAATGAGTACTTTGACATTACTCTCAAACTTACAATGCAAATCTAAAACAATGTTAACATTCAAGCCTGAAGAAGAAGGAGGTTACTATTTGATAAAGAGCTAGCTAAAATGTTAGCTTTACAGCAACAATTATAGATTTGAGTTACACCAACCAAAACTACTTATGAGGGGGAAAGTCCGCTCGATCTGCATACATTCATTACTCTATGTTCATTTGGATGAGCTAAGCACTGATGAAAACTTATATGATGGAAGGCCCTCAACTGTTTTAAGAGCTCTTCCGTCAGGGAAAGCTGCATATTGCGATTATGAAATTATACAAATTCCCTAATTTCAGTTTAAAAGATTAGTTTGTGGGAGGGTCGATCATTTAATAAAAAATCAAAGACAAAACAGGGAAAGTTTGTAAAATGTGATAACCTGCACATTGTTTTGGAAATAAAATAATACGTTACTAAAAAATAATGTCTCGTGGGCCATGAAGAACCAGGAGTTACATTAGCGCCTGTGAGGTGTATAACTTAGAATTAAAAGACCTTGCAGACGTTTGCGGACTTTGAACAAAATGGCGAAATAGCGCTTTGTATGGGTTGAGTACACTAAAGATGGTGATTATAAACGCAAAGGGTTGGCGACAGCAAAAAGTTCCTAAACTAGAACAGCTGCGCAACTAGAAGCAAATAATGTTGGCCAGTATGAATATCAAAATAGTTCGAAAGCCTGACCTCAAATGGCACTTAGAACCATATTTAGAATGGGACATAAAATTTGAATTCATAAGCCATTTACATATTTAGCCGCCAAAAAAGTTTCAGAAAAGCATTCAACTCTGGCCCTTTAACACGTAAGTCTTATGCCAGACGACAATAGTCGGAAAGAAATATGAAATAACGCCGTAGGGAAAAAGCAGTACATCCTCCACAGAAGAGAAACGGTTTTAAAAGATGCTTCTATCAAATTACATTCATTCCGCAAATGAAATTAGGAATGCGTTCACAATGAAATTGCAAATTTCTGTCTTAAAAGATAAGGAGAAGGATGGGTTTGGGCGTTAGTGACGTCCTTTTTAAAGGAATTCTAATTAGCTGGCAAAACTTAGGCGTTGACAGTCTTAAAGTTACTGTTGTCATTCTTCACAATGGTGAGGATATTAAGGTCATAACAACAAGCAACAAAATCAATATATCTAAATAGAAACAATCTTACAGCACTGAATTGGATTAATTACACACTTAGGCCTATAGGATTTTATTATACTGAACAAGTTTTAACAGAGAGCATGATAAAAACAATAACTGGATTAGATTAAGTTCGTTATAAAACTATGGAGCAGTTAAACTTTATGACAAAAACCCCTCATTGTTCATTAATTTGTGGACAAACTGGTTGTGGAAAAACAATATTTATCCTTGACCTGTTACAAACAGTTTAACGTTATAATTTTAATCATATTGTGGTTTTCTGTCCAACACTTAAATGGAACAAGCATATCATGATAGAAGGTTTATATGGACAGATGATGACATATATTTAGTTGATCCCAGCAATAAACTGGAGTGAGTGTTTAGAACAGTTTTATAGACTGTTTGAAGAACGCAAACACTATTTATTATAGATGACTGTTCAGCAGAAAGAGACATAGTTAAAAAGAGAAACACTTTGTCAAAACTAGCTTTCAGCGGAAGACATGCTCGGATAAGTGTGTGGATTTTATGTCAGAAATATAACTCAGTTTTAAAAGACTTTAGAGAACAGTTAAAGACTGTAGTGTTATTTCACATGAAAGACAGAGACTCATTTGAAGAATGTTTGCGTGAAAATGATGTTATTGAAAACGATCAGGAAAAACACAGGATTAAGCAAAAACTGAAATCTGAAAAGTTTAGTAAATTAGATTAAAAACGGATAACCCTGCACAGTATGTTTGTTTGTAGGGTCGTTATTTTTTGGTTACTTGTCAGAGAACAGGAATAGGCGGCTTTTAGGCCACTTTCGCCCAAAAACTTGGTGGAGGAGCAAGTGGCCCAGAGTCGGCCTTTTACTGTTCTCTGCTCTTTTTATACTTTAAAGTTGTGTAATTTAAATTATATCGAATTAAGTTGTTTTTACAGCAACAAAACCATGGTATTTAGCCATCAACGGCTTCATAAATCAGCTTTGCATTCATTTAAATCTCTTTTTGCAGTTTGCTTCAAAATGCCATGCATTAAACCCCGGGGAAAAGAATTAAAATATGGTAAGCAAACATTAACATAACAGATCTCAGCCATTTTGAATCAAAGTAAGTTTTAGGGGACAGAGGGGTGTGCATGAGGGGGGCGGGAGGAGAGGGAAAAAAGGGGGGTGGGGTAAGGGGGGGGGGGTGGGGGGGTATGTTAACAACAAAAGGGGACAACCCTGACACATACAACCCCTTTCCTCTCTCTCTGTCACTCTCTCATCTGCCTTCCTCTGTCTGTCTCCCTTTTACTCTTTCTCCACACACGCACCCCCCAAACACGCGCACGAAAAGTAAACACCCACACACCGAAACGCCCACACGCACCACCACCCGACGCACCCCCCCCGGCGCGCACACACACTTGTTTTTTAAAGAGCTAATTGTTTCTTGATGGCATCACAACGACACCACACACACATGCCCCACGTACACCACGCTGCGTGTCAACCACACACGCACCCCACACATACAATAATTTTGCACATTTTCACTACATCCATAGTCAATTGCTTCTCAACACGCTATTTGAACAGACTTAAATTAAAAACGAACGAACGAACAACACCCACACACAAACACACCACAACACAAAACCCCCACACACAACACACCACACACACAACACACACTAAAGCCCACATCGACAAAAACCAAAACAAAACAGACACTATATACACCCGTTTAACATGCCCACATTTCAAAGGGAAAAAAAACCAAACATTACAAAAAAAGAAAACCTGTTATGTTCATTTTTTTGTAAACGTCAACCCCGAAAAACTTATCCTTCAGCAGTAAAAAAAATAGGGTACCCAAAGAATTGTCTGATTATTAGTATTATGCAAAACACCGCCTATTTTCTTCCTTTCCTTGACACACGATGACGGACTATAACGCCAGAAACATATCTTTCTGTTTTGATTAGACCAGCGAACTCAAAGGCAAGCTCCATGCACACAACCCACCTAGAAACATAATTGAAAAACCACATTCAAACTTTTGGGTAATTTATGACAATTTTTTTTAAAAAAATTCAAACACAAAAAAATTTGAACTTGCACCTAACCTTTCAAAACAAGGGGAGAAGACTACACGACAAAAGCTAAAAAGGTGATTTCAGCAGCATGTTTTCCCGGGGTTCTGGATGCCCCCCTTAATCTTGTCTTCGTCACTGGTTGTGTCGGGCTCGGGCGGGTCGACACACAGGAGGGGGAAGGCAGAGCCCAAAAAAAGAAGATGCTCCTCGGGGGTGATGCTGGACTTCGGGGGGGAAAAAATCTCTCTTTTTGCCTCCGGAGGCAGTTTTCCTCTTTTAAGCCGTGGAAGTATGGACATTCGTGTTCCCCTCTTTTTCAAAACCAACGGACGGGTATCTGAAGTCACCCTAAAAGCTGTATTTGAAAAACTGAGGTCTCTCATCTGATAAACTGAATCACTTGGTTGACCCATTTGCCCGTTTTCCAGAACTTTGTTTTTGTGTTTCGAAACTCTTGTTAGGCAATTTTCTTGAATAAATCAAAATCTGTGTCCTCAGCGGGGAACTCTTACGGGGGTATAGTCCCATTGAAGTACTTTTCCCAGCCATGGGGTGTAGATGGGTGTGGACTTCTTGGCGCAGGAAATGGAAGATGCTGGAGTCCACCCACTGGTTGACCCTTTCAAAAAAATTTCGTGTGATCTTTTTGAGGGGGTTTGCTTTCAGAAGCTGCTTTAAAACTTTGCCAGTACTGATTGGGGTTTCTGCCACCGCAACAGTTGAAAAATCACGACCTTTCCACTGACTGGCAATGAGGAGAGGTGACGTACAAAAGTTGAAATTTCACATGCCCCCAACCTTTCCCTTCGTTTCTCCCATTTAAAACAATGCCCCTTTCCCGTCTGATGGGAGTACTGGGGAAGTTGTAGACGACATTTTTCTTTTAATAGAAGCTGACTGACAAGTCCGCATGGGGCCTGCAGGACGCCTGCGGGTTTACAGTCAGCACACTTTGGGGATCTTTTGGCACCCCTGTTTTGTCACATCTTTTTTTTTTTCTGGCCAGTTCTCTGCTAAAGGGGTTTTGCGTAAAACTCTTGTTCTTCTTCTGTCAGCTTTCCTTTCCCGCTGTTTTTACTGCAGTGCATCGAGACACTGATCCTTCTTTGGGGTGGTGAAACCAAATTTTGTAATCTTCATTAAAACACCGTATTTCCGACACTGGGTTTGCCCTTTTGCCTTCACATTCATTTTTATAAAATTCAAACTTTTTCTTCACAGTTAAAATTGAAGAAAGGGGCTTTTTTTGTTGCCTTTGGTGTGTAATGAGATTCTACAACAGAAAAGACTCGAGTTGCCTTGGTTTCTTTTGCTCTTGTGGTGTTTGTTGTGTGGATTTTTCTTTTTCATTCCACCCCCCTCCTTTGAAAATCCCATTTCGCTTCTTGAGAGCGTGGTCAAGATATCTTCACTGACAGACATGGCCAAGAAGAACTTTTTGCACAACAATACGCTCACCCCCTATGTTGAAAAAAAAATTTTGCGCATTTCGGGTTTTTGGGCTTTGGGTTTTTTTTTGTCCTCACGAAAAATATTTTGGTCTTTTTTTCTTCAACATTGGCAGCAAATAAAATTTTTTCTTTTTTCCAGTCACCCCTTGCGTAAAAGACTAAAAAATGCCTGTCGTTCGAATGGGGATACCCTGTTTCATTTGAAACGCCTTCGAGCAGTCAACAGCTTTTGTTGCCTTTGCAGGAACAGTTTTCCTTTCTAGATATATTTTTTTTCCCTGCAGACGAAATTTTTTTTCTGTTTTTTTTTTTTCCATTTATTTGGCTTGACATCTTTTTTTCCCTCCAATTTTTTTTTTGGGAGTCTGACAAACTTCCCCTTTTTTTCCTTGGTGTTGTATTTTGGGGATTTGAATGCAAAGGTGTTGAGGGTTGTTTTTTCCAAAATCCGGATGGGGAGTTGCGGGGGACTTTGAAGACGGTTTCTTTAACCAGCACTGCTGGGCTGTTCGTTTTTTTTCTTCAACTACACTGTCCTGCTTTCTGAGCCGTGTGCGGTTCGTGTATTTTTTGGGGGAAAAAGGCATGCGGAAAAACGCTCAAATTTTGTTGTCCCTGTGTTTCCCGGAGAGAACAGATCCCCTTTTTCATCAATGGTTCATCGGGGGGGACAACTTTCATATTGGAATTGCCGAGAAAATACGACGGTTTTTCTGGCCAGTCAGCTACCTTTTGGGGAAAAGTCTGCAGCCATTACCCATCCCCGGGATTCGTAGTTTTTCAACGTTCAAAATACCGAGATACTTTTCATTTTCATCATTTCATCCGTCTCCAGAAAATGAATGAAAGAAAAAAATTTGTCCTCCAGAAATTTTGCACAAGTTTTTTTCTCAATCGGGGGCACTAGTGCCAATGCTTGGGGGCTGACTCAAGAAAAAATTCCATCACGGGGCACTTTAACCCGGGCAGACCTTGGCAAAAAAGGGGAGATTTTGGATTTGTTTTTGTGTTGGCCTCTTCTTTTGCCGTTTCTCTAAATTTTCATCTTAAAACCCTTTGCCACTTCCAGTTGTCTGTGTCGGGGGGCCCCCGCTTTCTTTTCTCTTCCCCTTTTCGGGAACATAAAAGGAATTTTGTCACTGTTTTTTCCTGGGGATGACAGAAAATGTGTGGTGGAGACACTGTGGCAATAGTCAGATCCTTAGGGGGTTTGCCCATGTTAACTCGGTGGTTGTGCCATCTGTCTTTGAAAAGGTTCCAATTGTTTGGGCACCAACCTGAATCTTGGGAATCAGATCCTGCTTGACTGGAAAGAACTTTTTGGTTGCATGGCGCTTTGTAAATGGCATTTTTCCCGGTCATCGGCAGCCCAGCGTAAAAAATTGGCCCCGTTGAAGCCCTCTCTAAAAACCATCCAGGGCGCTATACCCCCAGCTTTTAGGGGCTCGTCATCTGGGCACCAGTTTCGGGCTGTTGAGACTGGGCCTCGTATGCCTTGCATCAACGTTGTTGGGGGTTTAAAAGGATTGGCCATTTTAATGATAATTTTTCACATATCGTTTTCATTGCCGCCATTCTGAAAATAAAATTCCATTTTTTTTCAACACACCTCACTAAAGTGCCCATCTTTCTTTTCTTAAGAAAAAAAATGTATTTTTCCCCTTTAAATAATAAAAAAAGATTTGAGTACATTGCTTTGGGGGAGTCCGGGTTTTTCAGAAGTCAGTTTTTATCAGGCATAAAAATGTGCATATGCGTGCGTGTTGTGTGTTGTTTGTGTGTGTGTGTGTGTGTTTTGGGTGTGGGGGTGTGTGGTGGGGTTTTTTAGTGTGTTGTGTGTGTGTGTTTGTGTGTGTGTGTGTTGTATGTATGTGAGGCATGCGTTTAATCGCGGGCCATATGTTAAATATAAAAATAAATTTGAAATAGGTGAACAATCTAAATAGAAAAAAGAAGATTATTGCACGTATGGATTGTGTTTTGTTAGAAAGTGTGGTATCTGTGCGTGTGTAAGAAGAAGAAAAGAAGAAGAAGAAGAAAAGAAGAAGAAGGAAAGAAGAAGAAGTTAGTAGTAGAAGAAGAAAAGGAGAAGAAAAGAAAAAAAAATTTATATTTGGAGACTTCAATGGAAAAAATTTTTTGCTAGTTTTTTGTAAATTAGCACCACACACACGCACCACCAGCACGCACGCACGCCGCACGCACCACACAAACACACGGAGTAGCACACATTAACCCAAAAAACAAAATTATAGCTTTTTACACACATCCCGACAAACCATAGAACTTCCCTTTCCCCCAAAACACACAGGCAACTAGTCACCCCTACACACACAGAGACACATCACCCCCAAAAACAGAACGCACGCGCACACTACCAAGCAGGACGAGAGACACACACAACAAACACACATACACTACACACACCCACACCAAAACCCCAATATACACAGACCACGCACGCAAACACGCACAACAAAAACACACGGCGCGCGGGGCCGCACACACACACACACACAACAACACACACACCAACACCACACACACACACAACACCGTACACCACACACACACAACACACACCCACACACACAAAAAGGCACACTTTTATACTTTAATTTTATCACACGCTAAATGGATAACTCCTACATGCTTGCCAAGTCATCAAAGAAACTAGCTTAGTTTGTGTTTTTACAAAATAAAAAAAAACAAAAAAATTTAAGAATAAGTTGAAATGAAAAATAAAAAAAAAAACCCCCTGGAAATCTCTGCTTTTTTGTTTCGTGAAAAAACTTCGGCACAATTTCCCCTTGGGAAATAAAATAAAAGAAGTGAACTGTCTGGAAAAGGAAAGTATTATGTTTTTTTTTTCTCCCCATTTCGGGGATGCGTGGGGGGGTTTTAATGACATTTTTCACATCTGGGTCGCAGTCCCGCTTGCACTAAGGGTCCCCCGTGGGGGCCCAATTAAGCGCCCCTTTCCCAAACAAACGAAAAATAATCCTGACGGAAAACTAGATGGGGTGCTTGATTTTATTCGCAGGAAGGGTGCTGAAAATTAAGCGCATTGTGTGCGTGGGAGAGTGGGGCATGGAGATCCCCTCGGTAGGGTACAAAAAAAGAGTTCTGACACGACTGCAGCATTTCTCAAGAACGGGTTTCGGCTGTCAGCAGCCCTGGTCAAACAGGGATATTTTAGAACTAATAAAGGAAAACAATACTTGTTTCGGCAGTCATTTTTTCGGGTTTGTTCTGTAACTTTTTTTCGGAAAAAATAACCAAAAAATATTGATTTTTTGAAAAGGCTTTTTTATAAAAAAGAGACACTTTTCTGTATAAACCGTACAAAAATGTCAAAAACCAAAAAGCAAGAACTGGGTTTCGGCAGTCAACCCTCGTACCTTTTTCGCCCTCGGGTTCATTTTTTTCCTTAACTTTATCTAGAAATCAATCTATCTTTAACCCAATTCAGACTTTTTTTTTTCTCATTTTTGGGCTTGATTGCTCGAATTTTTTTTTTTTATTTCAAGATATTCTTTTTCCCATTTTTGAAAAATAAAAATTTGGGATTTTGGGCTGTAGGCGCGGGATGCATTGCCTGTGTCGATGAATCCTCGAAATGTTTCCTTAATGTAGAACCGTATAAATTGATTCTCGTTTTAAATTTCCCAAAGGTCTCTTATTCTTCTTCCTTTTTAGTTTCAAAAGGGATTCTTTTTTTTGAGCTCCTTTTTAACCAAATATTTTTACGTAATAGTTAAAGGGGAACGTGTCTGGGGGGAAACTGCATTCTTTCCCCCAAAAAGATCTTTGGGGAAAGGGTTTTTTTGTTGTTCAGTTTCCGTAATAATACACGGGGGGATTCTTTTTTTCAATTCTTTTTTTTTCTATGTCAAACTCCAAAACTGGATTGTTGCCCGAGCGAGTTCCCCTTTGCTTCCCCCGGTAAATAAAGGTCCCTTTATTTTTAAAACCAAACGGTAATAGTTTGCTGTTGTACTGGAGTCTTCAGCAACTTTTTTTTTGTTTTTTGATTGCTTGTACGGGTTTTGACCTTTTAATTTTAAATTCTTCTTATTCTTGCGGCAAAAGGGGGCAGTCTCTAAACCCATTCGTGTTGGAGAATTGTAAAATCACTCTTGTGATACGGTAGGAAAAAAAGTTTTTCAGATAACTGTTTGTTAAAGTTTTCAACAAACCCTGTGATCTTGAACTCCTGAATGCCTCTTTTAAGGGTAACTCTATTTTTAAAAATTAATTTGATTCACTTGGCCAAAAACTTTTCCATCATCGCTTGAATCTGCGAGATAATTAGGGGGCCTCTTGGAATCATTTTGGGCAAAGCAACAGCAAAAGCCTTTTGTTTTAAAGGGTTCCGCTTTTTGTATCTTGAAGCTATGTCATACTGAATCGTACTTAATTTTTTTCTTTAAATGTATCAGGGGGAAAATATAGAAGACCTTTTGATGGGTGTCGTTCGGTATTTATTCCAAAGTGGGTCTCATTCTCAGGGAGGAAAAAAATTTTTCCCAAACGCTTGTTTAGATACAATTTTTTGGTTTTTTGATGACCCCCCCTTTGGTTGCTTTTTGTTTGTTTGGGTTCCCTTTCCCAATACCCTTTTTGGGTAAATAATAGATTTTGTTCATTTTTATTCCCAATATTAGCCAAAAAAATACACAACGTCATCCAAAACATAAAAAACATTTCTTGCATCTTTTGTTTTTCTGAGGTTGATAAAAGTCCGAATTTTGGGGGGGAAAGCCTTTTTTGGGTTTCCCCTTTTACAAAAATTTTTTTTTATTGCCTGTCAACGTCTTTAAATGTAATGCATGTCCCTTTTTTTTCATTTGTCTTTAATAAATCAAACGCTATTTTCTGCTTTTCTAAAAATTTTGTGCTGCGGTATTTTGCCCCATATTTTTGTTTGTCTTTTTTCTTTCATTATTTTGAGTTTACTAAACGCGTAAATTTCTTCCGCTAAAACAAGGATTTAAACCCCGCGCCACCAATCATCATTCGATAAGATTTTTATAAAAAGATTTTTTTTTTTTACATATTGTACGTCTGGAATTTTTCCTTTCTTAAAGAAAAACTTCTTAAACAAAAGAAGCTTTTAAAACACAATTAGCTTTGGATCCCCAAAGTCTAGTTTCCCCGATCTGCCGGTTTTTTTTTTAAAAAGTTTTACCAAGCATTGTGTATCCTAACTTAGGTCCAATAAAAGCAGAATGGTATACAAGGTTAGTAACGTTTTTTCGGTGCTCATTTTTAAAAAAAAAAAAAATTATAATTTAAAAAAAAACATGAACAGCGATATCTACTTAAAACCCTTCCCGAAATTATAAAAATGTCAGTTTGCCAAGCTTTAGGCCCAAAAAGGAAGGGTGTATTCTTTGGCGGGATGTGGAAAAACAAAACAGTTCCCGAAAGAATTCCATGAACGATTCAACAGATGTCGCCACAAGACATTTTAAAATATCTAACAGGTATGAAGCGCAATGGGATCAAGAATGTAAAAAGTGTAGACAAAAGGGTTTTTAGTTTTAACAAAAAAAGTTTTAAAAATTTGCGCCCATTGGGGTTTTGACAAGATTTTATTATGATTTAAAACAGACCATTTTAAAAAAGTCATTGAGTCTCTAGGGGGATCGTATTACAGATTGGGAAAATTATTGCACCGTAATCATGGGGGTTAATAATTTTAATCATAAGATTTTATTTTCCCCAAAAAATGACCGAGCCAGAAAAAACACAAATCGAAAAATTGAAACAGGTGGGAAAGTGACCATAAAAAGCCTCCTCATCCTGGGGTGTTTGGGAGGAAAAAGATTTCGGTGGAACAAAAAAAACAAAATTACGTTACAAACAAATATAACTCTTATGAAAAAATGCTAAGGCCGCAGCCAGTTGTTTCAACGCCGCTATAAAAACACCCAAAAAAGTTGATTTAAGCCTCAACAACAACAGGGTTGCCTACAGGGCCAAAGCTTCTGGAATTTTTTTAAAACCAAATTTCATTTTTGGGCTTGTGGGGGTGGTTATTGGAAAAATATAAAACAAAAACAGCAAAAACCAAAAAATCCAAACAAAACTCTGCCACTAAATACAGAAGCCGAACAAAAGCATGCAAACCACCCAAAAAACAAAAGATCATTTTGATCCTTTCAAATGCAAAAAAACTTTAAAAACTTAAAAAATAATTATAATTGCTTGAAAAGAACTTGGCTGTACTTAAAAAAGACTTAATTACAAACTTGAGGTGGTTTAAATTAAGAAATTGGGTACTTGATCAAAAACTTTTAAATTAAAAACTTTAGGTGACTTAAGTAAAACTTGAGTAACTTTAAAAAAAACTTTTTGAAAACTTGGGGGGGCTTAATTAAGAAATTTTTTAAAACTTGGGGTGACTTTTTTAAAATTATTAAGAACTTGGGGGACTTGGGGAAGGGGTCAAGTGTTTCAAAACTGGTACAGCAAACAGCCCAAAACCATTGCAAAACCCGGTTAAGAAAAGAGGAGCACCACAAACGGAAAGACCCTATGTGACACTTGGGCCCACCCCTCTTCCAACACACACACACACGAGAATCATTTTTCCCCAAAACTGGGGCTTTGTAAACAGTATTTTTAACGAGATGTTTGAAAGTTTTTTTTTTATTTTATTTTTTATTTTATTAAAAGATGGGGAGTTGATTTTAACTGGGGGAAGCCCGATGTGGCCCTCTGGGGGGTGGGTGGCTATAAGCAACTTATTTTTATCTTTTCTTTTTCCACAATAATGCCCCCGGGGGTTGCAACCTTGCCGTGGGCGAGGGCTTGCGTGGTCCAGGATCTTTTAGGGTTTTCGACGGGGGGGTCAATACTCAGCTAGATGGTTTGTTGTTATGACGCTTCTAGGCCGTAAGCCCAAAATTTCTGACTGCCCAAACATTTCGTGGTAGGAATTGATCCCCCGTAGGGGTCCCCCCCAGTCAAAAGGGGAGGGGTGAGGGGCCCCGAAAAAATTTAACCCCCCTTTTTTTCCCATTCTGTCTTCGTTTTTTTTGCCTTCCTTATTTGGCCCTTTTTTATCTTTTGTCTCCCCTTTAAGCTTTTTTTACACACTCCCTTTTCTCTCGTGGGTTTTTAAAAACCGCCGCGTTTGCCGTGCGGGGGCGACCTGTTCGGAGGGGGGTGAGACCTGGGATTGAGAGGGGCCGGCTCTCAAAAACATCACTTTGGCTCGACCCCTCCTAGCGGGAGTAACCTTGGCCCGGGTTATAATCGGTCCCCTTTTTTGGGGCTGGGGCAAAAAGGGATTTCCCGGGGGCCAAGATAACCCCGTAGTGCCCCTCTCTTTCCCCGGGGGGGTTGGGGTGATCAGGGGGAAGGGGTTTGGGAGGGTTTTTTTCTGTTATATCTCTCCCGAACCTGGAAGGGGGCAAGACATGAGTCTTGGCCCTCCCTTATTGGACTCCAAGGGGGGGGGTAAGGGGAGGGATGAAATATATAAAATACACATGGCTTTTTAAAAAACTACCCCCCCAAAGGGGAGGAAGGCAGCATCCCCTATTTCGGGGTTGTCAAACAGAAGTACTCTGATACCGAAGTTTTGACAGAAGACAGGTTTTTTTGGGTTCCTGTCGTGATGGAGGGGACGGAGCGGAAAGACCCCCTTTCACTCTGAGCCCTTTTCCATTCAAAAGGGGTTTCAAGGGAAAGCAGGGGCCCTCGGTCCACAAAGGTTAGGAATGGCTCATTTCTCATTCAAAGCAAATCGCAAAAACAATCTAACACGCAGAAAACAAAAAAACTTGTGGGCAGGGGGAACAGGGGAACTCCCCCCAAAAAATTAAAATTTATCCAAAGGGTATTCGATCGAGATCTAAGGGTTTTCAGGGCAGAAAAAAAAACGGGGGTGGCGTCCCGGGGGTGAGGGGTGCGCAGGGTGACGGGCAGGGGGGTTTAGAAGGTGGCCACCAAAACCCTCTTTTTGACCTTTTCAGCTGTGCTGCCCCGGGCATCAAAGTGGGTTTCCAAACGTTCATGTGCAGCTATTGTGCCTCCCCCTTGAGGTGTTTTAGTGGGCCCGAGGGTTTGGCCCTGTCAGGGGAACCCCCTGTTCTGGGCAGGAGGTTTGTGGATTTGCCCGCAAGGCAACCCCGAGGGCCGTGTCAGATCCGGGACATTTTGCAATGCGGTGGCGACCATCCCCCCTCTTCCCAAACGTCCCCCTTTTTATTCAAGAATCTGGCTTTAAAACTTAAAACGGAAAAAAAGATCTCATTTTTGAAGCCCGAAAAAGGGGTTTGGGCGCAGAAAAGCCCACAGCTTTTTCCCTTCTTCGGGTGCAAGAAAGCTCCATAGTTCCCACTCCCGGGCAGTCTGCTGCCAGACTGGAATTCAGTTCTCGAAGATTGAAGTAAATCTGTCAGTCTGGTGGTAGAAGTCCACCACCTTCCAACCCCCAAAAAAAAAAGCCCTGGGGGGCAAAAAATCCCCCCCCCCTCGACTGGGCCCACTTTTACAACATCGTGCTGGGGAGTGAAAAAACAGCACCCCCACCCTCGAAATCCCCTGTCAGTGCCCGGCGGGCAAGGGGTTCAAAAACCCAAGGGGGGATGGGGGTGAAGAAGAAACCTCCACCCTCTCCCAAATCCAACCTTCTTCGCCTGTTTGGCAATCTGCCAGCAGGGCTGCGAATCCAGTGAAATTAAGCAACAAAAAGACAGCTTTAGCAGCAGTGTTGAGGAGGAAATGACCTGATCTCTCTCCTTTTTTCCCTCCACATGGGGAAAACAATATTCCATTGGAAATATCCTGGTCAAATTCCCCTTCGAGGAGCTGCAGCTTCTGTGTCGTCTCTAAAACCCTGTCGGGCTCTTCAAAAAACTCAAAATTTAAAGCCAAAAGACCCTTTACCTTTCTGGCTTTAAAAATTTTTTTTCGAAACCTCACAACCCCCATTGGGGGCTGTGGGGGGTGTTGCCCTTCTCCTACCAAAAATTTGTTTAAGTCCTGTCACTCGTCACCTCCCTTCAGGCTGTCTGCAAGTCCTCTCCACAAGACTGTGCAATCTTTTCTTTATCTCTCACCTTCGTCCCGGTTTTTCGCAGGGCCCTTTTCAGTCTGATAGAAGAATCCCTCACCTTTTTTGCTGTTTGGGGACTTTAACGGTCACAATCCTCTTTGGGGTATGCCGTACTCACCCAGGGTCTGCTAATTTAGGGTGCCTTCAGATTTTGGGTTTTTGTTTTCTGAATGACGATCGCAATTATCTCCCCTCTTCCCCAGGTTCACTTTTTTGTTTGGATTTTCGGTTTTTGACCCCCCCTGGGCCGGACATGAAATGGTTGTCCCGACGTCTGCACGGAAGTGCCATTTCCCTGTCCTTCTACACCTGAATACGAACACTCCCTGTCCTCAGCATCTCAATTATAAGAAAACAAAAATGGGGTCTATTTTCACCCCCGTTCTAAGTTCCCCATGATTTTTTTTTAGAGTCCGCCCCCGCTGAATCACTGACTAAACTATGATTAAAAGGCAAGGTGATTTCCCGTTTTCCGAAAACTTTAAATGCCAAAAACCCCGTTTTGATTTAGAAAGCCCCAAATTTTTCCAAAGTTAAAAACCTCAGCGTCAGTTACCAACGACCTTTGGGCCCCCCTCGCCCCTCAAAACTCCGTCTAAATCAAGACACACTTTTTTTAAAACAAAAACGTCGCCCCGGAAAGCTCGCTCCACTGACATCAAAACTTCAAGAAAAAAATGTGGGAAAATCTTAAAAACAAAAGGGGAAAAACAACCCGCCCCCCGTGAACCATTCAAGTTTTCGATTCTTTTAAAAACAGAGAAAAAGCATTGCTAAATTTCTTGCTTCAACATTGAAAAAATTCCCCTCTTCTAATAAATCAGTCACTTTTTTTCAAAAAAAAAAGCCCAAAAGAAAAAAACCCCGCAACTTTTTTATCCGACAAATGGAAGACACAATCTTCCTTTCACATTAAACAACTGAAAACTGCCCTTTCTCTCTTTCAGCGATTCCCTCCATATAGATGACATTCATTTTAAAAAATTGAAACATCTTCCGCAAGAAGGTCTAACTTTTACAGGATACAACCCCGTGTGGGTACGTTGCTTTCCCCCTCTTGGGGGAAAGCCCATTATTCCCTCCCCCAAACCTGGAAAAATCTTTTTAATCCTCTAACTACCGCCCCTAGCTTTTACCGCGTGTCGTAAATTTATGGAAAAAATGGTCAATGCAAAGGCTCATGTGGAAAACTCGAAACCTGGTTTTGGCGAAAGAACGTGGGTTTCCGCAAACATCGTAGTACATTGACCATTTGATTCGTCTGAATCGACACTTAGAACCTTTTTTTTTAAAAGACAGCATGCAGGGGAATTTTTCTTTGACTTGGAAAGGCACGATACCCCCGGGGAAATCGGGATACTTCAGACTCCCCGATCTGGGTTTCGAGGGCATCTTTCCCCATTTTATTCAAAATTTTTTTTGGCAGAACGACAGTTTCAGGCCGGGGTTGGGACCACTCTCTCTGTGCCCGAGGGGAGTTGGGGGTTCCACAGGGGGGATCCCCTCTCCGCCCTTTTTATATTAAAAACAAAAAATTGTTAAATCTTTTAGCAGGGGGTTTAGATGCTCATTGTTTGTGGATGTTTTTTTCTTTTACGCAACTGAACCCGTCCCAGTGTCCAGCGCAGGGTCCCCTTTGCGAGATAAAATCCACGGTGGGCGGGGGAAAAAACGGTTTCACCTTTTCGCTACAAAAAACCCGTGTATTCATTCCTAATTTTTCAGTTTTTTTTTAATCCGAACTTCAATGGGGAAAACTCCCATTCCCCTTAAAGAGGCCAAATTTCTGGGGGTCATTTTTTACCAAAAACTTAACTTTTTCAGCCCCAATTTAAAAACCCCAAAAATGCTTGCCAAAAGGACTGAATTTCTCGGGTCGTAGCACACACGCTGGGGGTGATAAGAAAACTTTGTTGCACCTTAAGAGCCCCGGTCCGTTAAACTGATACGGGTTTGTGGTACGGGTCCGCAAGTCATCTTTCCCCAAACCTTGGGCCCTACCCCCATCAAAAGGGTTCGTCTCTTCTTGGAGGTTCCGCACCACCCCTGTGTCGCCTTTTGCAGGGCAGGTGAACCTTCACTGTCCAATCGCAGGTGAAAATGCTTTGAATTATTACATCCAGTTTTTCAGAACCCCAGAATCCCGCCTATGACTGTGTTTTTTGACCTCCTTCCAAAGTAAGTTTTAAAAAAACCCAAATGTATTCCGCCGTTTGGGCTTCGAGCGCCTCACGTGCGGAATGCAGGTATTACCCGGGAGTAAATTTCCGATTTTTTTAATTTCCGGGTCAACCTCCAGGGCCTTTTTTACACCAGAGATTTGTTTGATCTCGAGTTTCCGTAAGGGGTCTACCAGCTCTCGGGGTACAAGGGTTTGATGCCGACTCTGTTCCAAATTCCCCCTCCTTCAAAAAATTTTCACTGACGGTTCCAAGTCTGAGGATGGAGTGGGCCGTGCAGCCTACGCCCTGGGGTCCCTTTTCCCGATATTGTTGGAACATATACATTTAATGTTCTGTTTTCTGCTGAACTTACTGCCTAGTATGGGGGTTTGAAGTAACTCCCATTCTTCGAGAGGGACTTTCTGGGGTTTTTTCGGGGTTCGCTGTAGCTTTTTGGGGGCCCTAGTGGCCCCAACCTTCAGCATCCCGAACTTTTTTTTTTTTTGAACTTTTTAGCAAGTTGAAGGCGGAGGTTCAACATACTCTTGCTTGGGTTCCTGGGGGCCCTGTTGGCACCCCGGGAACGAAATGGGTTTATCGTTTGCCCAAAAACGCCACAAGAAGAAATGTCCAAACTTGTACCCCCGTCAGATGTGAAAAACCAAAAAATTAAGATTTTGTGAGAACCCCCTTTGGGAGGGGGATTGGGAAAACCCAGAGAAAAAACAAACTCTTTCGATCCGTCCAAAATTAAAGACTTCCTCCCACTACGTCGGGTGTCTTAAAAGGGAAAAAAGCTGTGCCGTTTCAACCCCATTGTTTTTTTCCCATTTACCTTTTAAAAGTGAAGGCCGGGTGTTCCATGTCATGCACCACTCAAAGAAAATTTTTCTAATGTTGGGACTTGCAATTGAGACACAAACTTTTTTTAAACGGAGCCAGAAGTTGTTCAGGATGTCCCCCTACGTGCCTTGGTTTTTTGGAGAAAATTTAAAATTTTTCATTGATTTTAGATTTTCGAAAAAGGATTTTTTTCAATTTCTGGGCTTTGTAACGATGCATTTACCCAGATTGTGAAAGTTTTTTTTTTTTTTTTTTTTTTTTTTTAAATGACTGGTGAGTTGATTTTAACGTGGTGACAGCCCTGATGTGGCCCTCTGCGGTCGGCTGGGCTATAAGCAACATTATCTTATCTCACACAATAGATGGGATGGTGCTTGCGGGGGAAATGTAAAGGGGCTTTTTGTTGTTCACACTTAAACGACGTAAATTCGAGACAGCCGCCAAAAGCCCTTATCAGAGTCCTGAATCAATAATCACAAGATCTCTTCAAAGTTCTGTCAGCGGCCGTCTGAATAGACAGCCTGAAGCAGGTGAAGCAAAACAGCGAAGCAGGACGTTGAAGCAGGTGAAGTAAGAACTATTTTTAGATACCGTTCGGATCCGAACGGTTTTACCAGTCCGCCAAAGCTTGAAAGCAATCAGACTTCAGATTGCCAGAACTTTCTAAATTCTTCATTCTCAGACATGTAGGTTAGAATTTTATGGCGTTTGTTCAGTAAATCATCAAAACTCATTCCCAGTTTATGAAACTTGGGGAAGTGGTAAAAGGCGTTTGACAGCAGAATCATCCTTCTTGCATATGAATCATGAATGAGACATTTTTCTTTAACAAAGGATGTCCACGACTGCTTCTTTGTTTTTGATTTTTGAAACACTTGTTTTGCTTTTCCAAGCTGATAACCCAAAATCAGTGAATGGTGCATGGTTTTTCGTTGATTAAATTTCACAACCTTCCAGCTTTTCTTCACAAAAGGAATCATGTCATGAACGCTTTTACATCTATTAAATTTCTCAACATCATCCTCTGATACATCAGTCTCATCATCTTGTACAAGTTTTCCCCTAAGGAAAGTATCCAGCTCGGTTATTGTCATGATAGTTTTGTCTTTTCAGAAGATTCTAGAAAAACCAGGCTGCTTTTTGTTTTTTTTGGCATTGATTTTTCAGCGCCGGTTTTTCTTATGCCGAAGTAGGTTATCATATCAGCATATATTAATATGGTCGTCAATAGCTTCTTGTTGCTCCACATTAAAAGGAGACTCTTCGAGCAATGTAAAATTATCGAGTTCTTGACTCAATCCAGTTGTAGGCGCCAAGCATTCTACAATTTGTTCGTCTAATTCTTGCGTATTCTGAAAATCATGCGAACTGAGAGAATTGTCACTTGCCATTTTGAGAGATATTAACACACACAGCAGAAATATGTCCACACACTACAGCTGTCGCCGATCCAATCCAAAGTTTTAAAGTCAATCACTTTTCTCACAGAAAACACGCACGTCTTCACAGATCGACACCGACAAGGGAAGGGCAAGACAGCTATGTCTGGTTGCTAACACAAAGCTTCCCCGGCCAAAATGACGTCATACTCCCTGCCGATTGGCTGAATGTAAAAATAGCCTTGCTGACTGTCACTATAAATAACCGATCGCGCGTGAACATTCCTGGTCAGGTGCACGCCGCAAGCCCGCTATTATCTCTCCCTTTACAAGTTCTTACTGTCGGCACCAGCAATTAGGGTTGTGGGCCCCGTCATTTACCCCTTCTCATATTACCAGTGACAGAGGCCCACAGTCGGTAAACAAGAAGTGACGCAGACACTATTTATTATAGATGACTGTTCGGCAGAAAGAGACATAGTTAAAAAAAGAAACACTTTGTCAAAACTGGCTTTCAGTGGAAGACATGCTGGAATAAGTGTGTGGATTTTATGTCAGAAATATAACTCAGTTTTAAAAGACTTTAGAGAACAGTTAAAGACTGTAGTTTTATTTCACATGAAAGACAGAGACGCATTTGATGAATGTATGCGTGAAAATGATGTTATTGAAAATGATCAGGAAAAACATAGGATTAAACAAAAACTAAAATCACAAAGTTTTGTAAATTAGTATTAAAAACAGATAACCCTACACAGTATGTTTGTTTGTAGGGTTTACTAGTTAGAGAACTAATAAATGCCGGCACTAGGGTCAGCCGCCCGAAACTTGTTGAGGGCGGTTGAGCTAGTGCCGGCATTTATTAGTTCTCTACCTAGGAGTTGTGTCGGATTTTTCCAAGTTTCCGGATCAACCTCCGTGGACCTTTTTCACACCAGCGATTCGTTTCGATCTTGCAGCTTTTCGCAAAGAATCTACCAGCTCTCTGGCGTACAAGGCATTGTATGCTGAGCTCTGTTCCAAATTCCCATCCTATCAAAAAGTTTTCACTGACGGTTCCAAGTCTGAGGATGGAGTGGCCTGTGCAGCCTACTTCCCTGGGGCTCCTTCTCAGATACTGTTGGAACATATACATTCAGATGCTTCTGTCTATTCTGCTGAACTTACTGCTCTGGTACTGGCTTTGAAGATAATCTCACAATCTTCGAAGAGGGACTTTCTGGTTCTGTCGGATTCGCTGTCAGCTTTGGAGGCCATAGCTGGCCGCAACCTTCAGCATCCAGAACTTTTACTTTTTTAAAAACTTTTTAGCAAGTTGAAGGCGGACGGTTACAACATTACTCTTGCTTGGGTTCCTGGTCATACACGTATATACTTATATACGTATATGGCTAGGCACGGGGCAGTGTGTGTGTTTATGTGAGTGGGCGAGACAGAGAAGACAGAGAGATCATAGAGTGTGATAGAAAATGACAGTGGAGAGAGTGTTGCAATATGGTTATTTGGCATTTTAGTTTTGATGTAAATGGGTAGATAGGTATATGACAACTAGTGTGTACAAGTGTGTGTGTGTGTGTGTGTGTGTGTGTGTGTGTGTGTGTGTGTGTGTGTGTGTGTTCAGTTGACTGCCTTCGTATAAATAATGAGCACAATGCATTTTCTCTCAAATACAGACGCCCACAAATTGATAGTTAGGGTAACATGCATATTTTATTCATCAAATACCTAAACAAGGATTTTTCCTGACAGAAATTTAATTTTGTCATAGTTCATCCAAATATCAAAACAACACGCAAGCTCGCGTGCACACACGTGCGCGCGCGCGCACACACAACACACACACACACACACACACACACACACACACACACACACACACACACACACACAAACCAGTTTGTCATAATATACCAACATACCAGCCAAGAACACATTGCATTATTCCGGATTATTTATCCACCCCTTCTCTCTCTCTCTCTCTCTCTCTTCATATAGCCAAATAAGGGTGTTCAAACAGAAATCACATATGCTATGACATTCCAGTTCTGTTGCAGAGGCCATTAACATCACTCACTGCTAACAAAATTGCAATCATTGATAAATAACAATGCGGGCAATTAGAAAAAGAAATCTGTTTTTATAAAGGAAACAAATACATTATAACTTGTTGCAGACCATTTCAACTCTTTTCGCTCATTTTCTATCTTTTAAGCTTTGAAACGGACTGCACACACACACGCCCACACGCACAAACATACACACACACAGAGCTTTCAATGAAATCATAAAAATAACCTATCACTGAACTGGCAGCACTTCGTTCAGAAAATGTAGGGATCGCCCTATTTGATGCAGGTCATGATGATACAGCTAAAGTCAAGACTTGGGAAAAAAAAACAAAAAAAACCACAGTACAGTAAAATGGGTATATACATAATAATGTCACTACAGGTAAAACTTTATTTGCAAGCTTTCTATGGGCAGCTGCTGATGAGAGCCTTCCTACTCCGCAATGGTGACGACAGTGCTGGTGGAGGCTAGTGCAGTACAGTCCTGGCAAATATGCTTGACATGTTCCTTGCAAAGCCAGGCAGAACAATGGAAGCAAAAACATGGTGGTCTTGCGGTCAGACTTCCAGTGACAAGAGCCACAACGACCTTGCTTCTTTGTGCCCTGTTTTGCTGCCTTCTCTGGGGGCCTCTCTTGTCCGAACATGTTGCTGTCTTTCGCTTGCCTGAGCAGCTTGTTCCTTTCCGTGGTTGGTGTTCAGATACCGATTTCTCAGAAAGATGGTCAGCGACAAACGTCAGTGTTTGCCGGAGCGGTCTGGAGAGATTTGTGGCTGAAAGCCTTGTCTGTATTTGCTCCATGCACAGCTGCTCTGCCATCTTGACCAGGAACTGCAGTCTCATGTCAGGATGAGACAGCTTGTCATCTGGAAATTTCTTTAGCCAGATGACCCTTGCGGCTATGGTGCCCAGGTCAAGTGTGTTAAAAAACATGACCATAGGCCACCTCTTAGTGACCCTTTTGGTGGAGTACGCGTGGGCCATTTTGTCCATCGCATCCACGCGCCTTTGGTGGCATTATAGAACCTGATGATGTCAGGCTTCTTTTTGATAGCAGTTGGATCCACTGCCTTGTCATGGTGCATGGTGCTCAAAACCACCACGTTTTTTTTGGTCTTTGTCTGGTAATTCACCAGAGTGGTTTTCTCATTGAAAACAAAAGTTGAACTATGGAGCTCCTGGCCAGCTTTTGTTTGAAGGGCTCAGGAAGGAAGGTCCTGTTGCTTCTCACCGTTCCAACGAAAGTCAATTTGTTTTGGAGAAGCGTATCCGACAGTTGCTTATCCGTAAAGAAGTTGTCGGCAGTGACATTTCGGCCGGTCATATAACAGGGCGTGGACAGCTGAATAGCTATGTTTCGGCCCAGGTTTACTTGGCGTTGTGCACCAAGAGGTCGACCCAGGTAAGGCACAGCAGAAAGTGGATAGTTGTTCTCTGCGTCACATGCCCAAAAAATCTTCAGACCGTAGCGGTCTGGTTTTGAAGGAAGGTATTGTAGAAAGGAACACCGACCACGGAAAGGAACAAGCTGCTCATCTATGGTAATGCACGGCCCATGGATGTAGTACTTCTTGAGTTTTTTGGGTGAACTCATCCCAAAACACGCGGAAGGGCGCAAAGACATCTTGACATCTTCTAGCATTCCTGGTCTGTTTGTCATCAAAGCGGAGAAAGGCCAACAGTTGAAGAAAATGATTTCTGCTGAAAGTTGCCTTCACCAACTTCTGCCCATAGAAAGGGTCAAACAGTACGGTAGTTGGCAGCATGCTTTGCTTCATTGCTCCTAAGAACAACAAGCACCCTACAAACCCCTTCATTTCTATTTCATCAGTTTTTTTAAAAATTTGTTCCCTTTTTTCGGACTCCTTCCAGATTTGTGTATTTCGCTAAAAGTTCTAGCTGCTCTTTACTAAAAAACAAACTGAAAGCATCTAACGGAGTTCTAATTTCATCACAACCTGGCACTTGAGTAGAAGGGGGCCTAAAAACATTTTCTGACGAAGTGCGCCCTACTGACAGAGGAGGAACAGAGTTCCACTTCGTGCCATCTTTTGCCATATAGACGCCATCTTCAACAGTTGGTTGGTCAGTCAGAGTAGACGAGCCAGCCTGCTGAGGAGACTCTCCTTGCCTCAAACGTTCGACCTGTACTCTAAGGAAAGGAAAGTCGTCCTCAGAGTCACTGGAGTCAAACTGGTCTGACGGATACACCAGGTGTTCAGGTTCATCTTGGATTCTGCGAGGTCCTGTAAACAGCATGTATACAGTATAAAATGGGAACTCAGCTGTTATTTCTATCAATCATCTCACACTCTTTTTTTTGCACACTCACACAGACATACGGAAACAGCCCCTCAAACACACACACACGCACACACACACACACAGGTATACACGTACGCGCACCTACACATACACATACACACACGGGTATACGCATGCGCGTGCACCCACACACACACCGGTAAACATATGCCACATTCATACATATCTGTATACACAGACGGACACACCTATCTGCACACACTACTACACAGGTACTAGCAGTAGCAGCCCTTCTCCTCCCTCATCCCCCACACCCATACTGCGTGAGCACTCCTAACGGAATTATCCTTAGTGTGATGCAGTTTCCAAATGCTTTACCTGCAGATACTAATGAAATGTGACATTATTATTGAGGTGAACTCACTCTGATTCCTCAGTGTGGTGACATCAGGTTCATCGTCACTGGTCAGATCATCGCCACTGTGACCCCTTCCTCACGATCATCAAAGGCGTTGTAGACGATGTCATTTAACGAGATGTGTGAAAGTTGGTTTTCTTTTTTTTATTTTTTTATGACTGGTGAGTTGATTTTAATGTGGTGACAGCCCTGATGTGGCCCTCTGCGGTTGGCTGGGCTATAAGCAACATTATCTTATCTTATCTGATCATCAAAGACTTGACTGTCCAGCACTCTGTCCATAGCTGGACAGATAGAAACAAGTTTGATTTTATCATAAGAAAAGCAAAAGTAAGAAACTAATATGTGTAAGCGCTCCTTTCTCACCACACACACACACACACACACACACACACACTATCTATCTATCTATCTATCTATCTATCTATCTATCTATCTATCCATCTATCATCCATCCATCTATCTATCTATCTGTTGTTATGAAAAGTATGAAATTTAAAAAATGTGAGATCAGCAACGAGCCGACAAGCAACATACCATCTTCCAAACTGTCTCCTTCACCATTTGCCACGCTGAGGGCTTCAAAGATGTTTTAGTCTGTCCATTCCGTAAAGATTGAGCTGTAAAGAAAGTAGAAATATTCTCAAACTTTTGCATAAAAATGCCCACGCTTGATCAAACTAACCAGCAATGCAAACATTCTAATGGCAGTTTTTGCTAATCGTATCTGCGTCTGCACGAATACATTCACTTTCAGTCACACACACACACAAACTCATTCACACACACACAACACACACACACACACACACACACACACACACACACACACACACACACCCCACACACAGACTGATGACACATAGCCTACAGCCTGTACGCAGAGGCAGGTGAACCTTCACTGTCCAACCGTAGGCTGAAACTGTCTTTGAATTATTATATCCGACTGTTCTCAGAACCAGAAAACCCTGCCTATGACTGTGTCTTTGACCCTCCGTTCCAAAGTAAGTTTGAAAACAACCCTAAATGTATTCCGCCGTTTGGTCTTCGTATGCAGCCTCGCGTGCGGAATGTAGGTCTAGACCTAAGAGTTGTGTCCGATTTTTCCAAGTTTCGGATCAACCTCCGTGGACCTTTTCACACCAGAGATTCGTTTTGATCTTGCAGCTTTTCGCAAAGAGTCTACCAGCTCTCTGGCGTACAAAGCATTGTATGCTGACCTCTGTTCCAAATTCCCATCCTATCAAAAAGTTTTCACTGACGGTTCCAAGTCTGAAGATGGAGTGGCCTGTGCAGCCTACTGCCCTGGGGCTCCTTCTCAGATACTGTTGGAACATATACATTCAGATGCTTCTGTTTATTCCGCTGAACTTACTGCTCTGGTTCTGGCTTTGAAGATAATCTCACAATCTTCGAAGAGCGACTTTCTGGTTCTGTCGGATTCGCTGTCAGCTTTGGAGGCCATAGCTGGCCGCAACCTTCAGCATCCAGAACTTTTACATTTTTTTAAACTTTTTAGCACGTTGAAAGCGGACGGTTACAACATTACTCTTGCTTGGGTTCCTGGTCATGTTGGCATCGGCGGGAACGAAATGGTTGATCGTTTAGCCAAGAATGCCACAAGAGAGAAACTGTCCAACATTTATATCCCCTGCTCAGATGTGAAACTCAAAATTAACGATTATGTGAGAGACCTCTGGCAGGAGGATTGAAACACAGACGAATAACAAACTCTTTCAGATCCGTCCAAACCTTAAGGACTTTCTCCCATCTACGTCGGGAGGTCGTAAAGAGGAAACGGTTCTGTGCCGGCTGCACACCGGCCATTCGTATTTTAACCCATTCTTACCTTTTAAAGAGTGAAGAAGCTCCGTGGTGCATTCCATGTCATGCGCCACTCACAATGAAACATGTTCTTTTAGAGTGTTGGGACTTGCACGATGTGAGACACAAACATTTACAGCGGAGTCCATGAAGATCCTGTTCAGGGATGTCCCGCCTGATGTGATCCTTGAGTTTTTGAGAGAGATTAACATTTTTCATCTGATTTTAAGATTTTACGGAAGAAAGATTTTTAACGAAGTTTCCGGTGCGTTTCTAGACGATGTCATTTGCTGAGATGTGTGAAAGTTTTTTGTTTTTTTTTCTTCTTTTTTTTCTTTTTTTTTCCAAATGACTGGTGAGTTGATTTTAACGTGGTGACAGCCCTGATGTGGCCCTTTGCGGTCGGCTGGGCTATAAGCAACATTATCTTATCTTATCCATATCTACTTCACTAAACAAATTGCTTAATTGTTTGTCACTGCCTTTCACCAGTGCGCTGGCTGGCAGTTTTTCAAACTCAGACGCGCTTGTGAGGTTCATTTTTTTAACTCAAATATTTACGTAAATTAAAAAAAATAAATGTAAATAAAAGTAAGTAAAACGCGCTTTTTATTCTTCACCTAAGCGCTGCAACACTTCAAGATACGTTAACCTTACAATAACACCCGCCAATATTTTAGCTTTTTCTGAATCACTACAGTCAATGTTCATCACTTTGATTGCTTCGTTAAATAGTTCACTATGATCTTTTATTATATTGTTTACATCATTCTCAAAACCAAATTCACTAAAATCAATGTTTAATGTTTTCATTGTTTCGTCAAATAGTTCATTACAATTCTTTAAATCAGATTCACTGAGTTCGGCAGCCATTTTAAATCTAAAAATTTAAATAAATAAAATTAAATCTGCAAAACATTCATTTTTTGTTAACTTCATCACCTACACACAATTAATAACAACACTTATAGCGCGCTCTGCAACACACACACCACAATGCACTCTGACACGCATTCTAGCTGCAGAGGGGTAAAAATCAATAACTTGCCTGCTGGTTTCTACGGAGTCAATATTCTCCGTAACACCGACGCTATGTCCTTCACTGGGACTGTGATTGAAATCAGAACTCATTGCCAAATTTTGTAACGAAGATATTTCTTGAGTAGCCTGGTCTATCTGCACCTCTGTTGCTCCCCTCCGGGGGTTGCGACCTTGTCGTGGTCGGAGGGCTTGCGCGGTCCAGTGATCCCTTAGGCTTTGCTGGCGGGGGCATCAATACTTGGGAGATAGGCTGGTTTTTTCACACTGCTTGTAGGCCTGAGAGGTGAAGATGCTGTATGGCCTAAGCGTAACGTGGTAAGGAGTTGATGCCCCTGGTAGGGCTTCCCATGTCAGATAGGCTAATGGTGAGGATCCTGACTAAGAGTAACCTGCCTTTCTCCTTTTCTTGTTTTTTCTGCCTCCCTTATTTGGCCCTTTTCTATCTTCGTCTCCCCTTCAAGTCTTCTTTTCCACACTCCTTTTCTCTCTGTGGTCTCCTTAAGATCCGCCGTGTTTGCCGTGCGGTGCGACCTGTGTCGGAGGGGAATGAGATCCTGGTGATTGAGAGGGCCAGCGCTCTCAACACATCACTTTGGCTCGGACCTCTCCTAGACAGGGAGTACACTTTGGCCCGGGTGTACTAATCGGCTCCCCTTCTTGGGTTGGGTCAAGACAGGCAGTTCCCCTGCTGGCCAAGTAAACCCCTGCAGTGCTCAGCTCTCTGTTCCCGGGAGTTGAGCATGATCAGGGGGGATAGGTTGGTGGCTTCTGTTTGTCGTATATCTCTCCCGAAGCCTGGAAGGGGGCAACATTGGTTTCTTGGCCCTGGCCCCTTAGTTGGACTCCAAGGTGGGTGTGGGTAAGGGAGGGATGAAATATAATAAAATACACATGGCTTTTTTCAAAACACATCCCCCCAAAAAAGAGGAAGGCAGCATCCCCTATTTCAGGGGATTTCGATTCTGACAGCGATTCGGATATGGAGGTACGACAGAAGACAGGTTTTTGGGCTTCCTGGCTCGTTATGGAAGGAACGGAGCAAGAAAGACCCCTTTCAGCTTTGAGCCCTTTTGCTATCCAAAAGGGCTTTCAAGGCTTAGCAGGTGACCCTCGGTCCATCAAGAGGTTGAGGAACGGCTCGTTTCTAATTCAATGTAAATCACAGAAACAATCTGAACAGCTGCTGAAGGCGAAAAAGCTTGTGGACAGGGAGATCAGGGTGACTCCCCACAAACAGTTAAATTCATCGAAAGGAGTGATTCGCTGCAGGGATTTATCAGGTGTTTCAGAGGCAGAGATCAAAACGGAGCTGGCGTCCCAGGGTGTGACGGAGGTACGCAGGGTGACAGTAAAGAAGGGTGCAGAAAGAGTGGAACACCAACACCCTCTTTCTGACATTCTGCAACCCTGTGCTGCCTCCGGTCATCAAAGTTGGCTACCTGATTGTCCGGGTTCAGTTATACGTTCCGTCCCCGTTGAGGTGCTTCAGATGCCAGAAGTTTGGCCATGTCAGAGACTGTGGTTCTGGGCAGGAGGTGTGCGGTATTTGCTGCAAGGCAACCCATGATGGGCCGTGTAAAGATCCGGCACATTGTGCAAACTGCGGTGGCGACCATCCCTCCTCTTCCCGAAACTGTCCTCTTTGGATTCAGGAATCTGCAATACAAAGAGTTAAAACAGAAAAGAAGATCTCCTTTTTTGAAGCCCGGAAACAGGTTGTGGGCAGTCAGTCGCCGACAGCTTCTTCGTATGCTTCGGCCGTAAAGAAAGTTCCTACAGTTCCAACTCGGTCAGTCTGCTGTCAGACTGATAACTTTACGTTTTCGAAGACATTGCAAGGAAAAACTGTCAGCTCTGGTGGAAGCAGGTCCACCACCTCTCAACCCAAAGTGAATGCCCCTGGTGGAGGCAAAAAATCCGCCACCCCTCAGACTGCCCAGCAGTCTACAACATCTGCTGCTGGGCAGATTAAAAAACCAGCACCCCCACCTCGAACTCCTCTGTCCAGTGCCCGTGCGGCAAGGGAGTTCAACCCAGTGTGGAGATGGTGGAGATGAGGAAGAAACCTCCACCATCTCCCAAATCCAGACCTTCTTCACCTGTTGGCAAGTCTGCCAGCAGGTCTGAAGACCAACACAGCCCAGTACAAACCTCAAATAAATTTACACCTTTAGCAACAGACGTTGAGGAGATGACCTGATCTCTCTCCTTTTCGCCCTCTGCACCATGGATAGTACAATATTCCATTGGAATATCCGTGGACTAAATTCCAACTTTGAGGAGCTGCAGCTTCTGTGTCAATCTATAAAACCTTCCGTCGTGGCTCTTCAAGAAACTCAAATTCAAAGCCAGAAGACCTTTACTCTTTCTGGCTTTAATATTCTTTCAAAACCTGCACAACCATCCACGTTGGGACTGTCGGGCGGTGTTGCCCTTCTCCTACACAAAACTTTGCTGTATAGTCCTGTCGCTCTGCAGACCTGCCTACCGTCCCGGAGTATCCGTATTTGTCCCCCGAAATAATAAAATCATGCAGCCTGTCCCTGGAATCCACTTTTTTATTCGATGTCCCGCGAAAAAAAAAATCCGGGAGGAAAAAAAAAAAAAAAAAAACGAAGTCGAGTTCGTTAGCCGATCACCGACTGACCGACTTTGGTCGTGGCCATCCCGACCAAATCCGTCGAAAAGACCCGAACATTGCCGAACTGATCAGTGCGCATGCGCATACACCGTCTTCCCGAGTTTTGAAAGCGAGAAAAATGGACGCGAAACAGGGAAAACGAAAAAATGCCGATGGCGATCTCGACAATGGGGCTACTGTCAAGAAGAAGAAACGTCAGCAGACGTTCCTGTCGAAATATACGGAAACCTGGCCGTTCATCAAGCGTGGCAAGATCGAGACATACGCGTCGTGTGAAATTTGTGCGTGTGAGTTTTCCATCGGATCTGGAGGTAGGGACGAAATAACCCGTCACGTCGCTACTGAGAAGCACAAGAAGAACACAAAAATCTGTGAGAGCGAGAAATCTTGCAACATCAGGGGATTCTTTCAACGTGCTCAGACGTCAACCAGTCAGGAAACTTTTGACGTCATAAGAGCTGAAACGTTGATGGTTGACCTTGCAGCTGAACTGAATTTGCCGATGGCCGCGTTGGATTAAACAAAAAGGAGTTAAAATAAATTGATGTTTCCTGACTCGGACATCGCAAAGAAATTTCAGTGCGCTAGAAGCAAAGGCACGGCGATTTTGAAAGAAAATGCTGCCCAAGTTACCCTTACTCTCGGGGATAGAATGAAAAAAACAGCCTTTCACAATTTCAACAGATGGAAGCAATGACAAAGGAGGATAGAAACTTTTTCCACTGATTGTGAGGACTGTTGATCCAGACACTATGGAGACACTATACAGGTGCAGGATTTGAAGAGTGCCTATTACCGTTCTCTTCAGCCTGCAGTGCAGGACCTGAATTAACCAAAAGCCATGGTAGAAGTTGTACATATTGTAAATAAAGGTAAGCTTTCACTTTAATGTTGATGTGGTTGTGATATGTGCTACCGCTGCATGGTCCCTGGAAATCAGTCTGTGTCCCTGGTTTTGAAAATGTATGTCCCTGAAAGTGGCGGAAGGGGGTAGGCAGCCCTGGCTCTGTCTACCTCCCTTCAGGCTGTGGCTGCGAGAGTCACTCTCCACAAGACTGTGACAATCTGTTCCCTTTATCTTCCACCTTCTGTCCCGGTTTGTCGTACTGGCTTTGAAGATAATCTCCCATTCTTCGAGGAGGACTTTCTGGTTCTGTCGGATTCGCTGTCAGCTTTGGAGGCCATAGCTGGCCGCAACCTTCAGCATCCAGAACTTTTACTTTTTTTTGAACTTTTTAGCAAGTTGAAGGCGGACGGTTACAACATTACTCTTGCTTGGGTTCCTGGCCATGTTGGCATCGGCGGGAACGAAATGGTTGATCGTTTAGCCAAGAACGCCACAAGAGAGAAACTGTCCAACACTTATATCCCCTGCTCAGATGTGAAACCCAAAATTAACGATTATGTGAGAGACCTCTGGCAGGAGGATTGGAACACACAGACGAATAACAAACTCTTTCAGATCCGTCCAAACCTTAAAGACTTCCTCCCATCTACGTCGGGTGGTCGTAAAGAGGAAACGGTTCTGTGCCGGCTGCACACCGGCCATTCGTATTTTACCCATTCTTACCTTTTAAAGAGTGAAGAAGCTCCGTGGTGCATTCCATGTCATGCACCACTCACAATGAAACATGTTCCAGGGCTTAAAATCCTCCTCGGATCCGAGAAATTCCTCGGGAAGCCAAAAAATTCCTCGGGAAAAAAAATCGATTTCCTCGGGGGAAAGAAACCCGATCTAAAACGCCCCAAACGCGTCCGCATTCGCATATGGTTCTGATTCGTATTCGGTTCAAAGTCGCAAACAGCCATTTCGCACCGGTAGCTTTAGGCGCCTAATCTATCAAGATGGCGACTGTGAGAATCATCGAACGTGGAGAGAAGTTTGACGAAAGCGGGATCAAAAACAAATGGAGGTGGGAGTGGACTTTAAAGTCCGTGAAAGTGAGGTCAGATCCCGATGAATTCGAGCGGATCGGTCAACATATTCGAAAGGTTGACGTGCCAGGCAGTGCAAGATGTGTACTGTGCACCACAGACATCGTCTACACTTTCCGCGGGATCGTCGCACTGAAAGAGCATCTTGTCACAAAGAGACACCGCGATCGCAGCTTTCCCCTGCAGACAAGGGGAAGGGAAAGAATATTTCTGCAGCTTGGCTGTGCTTGTCGTAAGAGGCGACAGAACCAGCCCCTCTCAGATTGCTTAGTTCCACATTCCAAACGTGAGTTTTGAATTTTGATAACTGTGTCTCCCCCAATAACCATTTTGTTTTGTCTTGATAACCTGTTGGTCTTTTTTATGCTCTTTTCACATGAAATGTGTTGATATAAATATCATTTTAGATTTAGATGTTTAAGACCTTTGTCTTGTCTTTGACAGTGGATTGAATATCTGTATGGATGTACCTTTCCTGCATTAAATCTTGCACTTTTTCTGTGCAATTTTTTTCCCAAAAATAGGGCTCAGAATGAGCCAGAGTGCACAGATTTTGTTCTAGATTTTCAAAATTTTCTGGGGGGGCATGCCCCCAGACCCCCCTAGCAGGGCGTGCCTGCTTCGCAGGCACGCATTCGTGGCTTCGCCACTTCAGAAATTTTCCTCTGATTTTTGGATAGACCATTTTAAGCCCTGATGTTCTTTTAGAGTGTTGGGACTTGCACGATGTGAGACACAAACATTTTACAGCGGAGTCCATGAAGATCCTGTTCAGGGATGTCCCGCCTGACGTGATCCTTGGGTTTTTGAGAGAAATTAACATTTTTCATCTGATTTGAGATTTTACGGAAGAAGAAAGTTTCTGGTTCGTTTGTAGACGATGTCATTTAACGAGATGTGTGAAAGTTTTTTTTTTTTTTTTTTTTTTCCAATGACTGGTGAGTTGATTTTAACGTGGTGACAGCCCTGATGTGGCCCTCTGCGGTCGGCTGGGCTATAAGCAACATTATCTTATCTTATCTTACTGTCGTCAGGACCTTGTCAGTCTGATAAGAGAACTTCCTCGACCTTTTTTGCTGTTGGGTGACTTTAACGGTCACAATCCTCTTTGGGGTAGTGTCGGTACGTCATCCAGAGGTCTGCTAATTGAGGATGTCCTTTCGGATTTAGATTTGTGTTGTCTGAACGACGGATCTGCAACTTACCTCCACTCTTCCACAGGTTCACTTTCGTGTTTAGATTTGTCGGTTTGTGACCCCTCGCTGGTCCTGGACTATGAGTGGTCTGTCCATGACGATCTGCACGGAAGTGACCATTTCCCTGTCCTTCTACAACCTGTAATAACTGAACACGTCTCTGTCTCTCAACATCTAAATTATAAGAAAGCAAACTGGGATCTATTTGCAGCCACTATTTCAAAAGAATTCCAGGACACTGATTTTCTTCAGAGTCCAGACCCAGCTGAATCACTGACTAACACTGTGATCAAGTGTGCTAAAAACTTGTATTCCAGTGTCTTCCGATAAACTTCAAATGCCAAAAACACCCTGGTTCGATTCAGACTGCCAACAAATTTCCAAAGTTAGAAAACGGGCTCAGCGTCAGGTGTACCAACGACCTTCGGGTCCCAACGCTCGAGCCCATCAGAAACTCCGTGCCAAATCGAGACACACTTTTAAAATCAGTAAACGTCGGTCCTGGAGAAGCTTCTGCTCCAGGCTGACATCGAAAACTTCTAAGAAAAAATTGTGGAACATCATTAAAAAAAATCAAAGGGAAGAACACCTGTCCCACTGTGAACCATCTCAAGTTTGCTGACTCTTTAATAACAGAGAAAAAAGCAGTTGCTAATCTGCTGGCTTCAACCATTGAAAAGAATTCCTCCTCTTCTAACAAATCAGCCACTTTTGTCAAAAATAAAACCCTTAAAGAAAAATCACCCTGCAATTTTTCGTCAGACAACATGGAAGACTACAATCTTCCTTTCACGTTAAACGAGCTGAAATCTGCCTTACTTTCTTGTAGCGATTCCTCTCCAGGTATAGATGAAATCCATTATCAATTGTTGAAACATCTTCCGCAAGAAGGTCTGAACATCCTGCTACAGGTATACAACCATGTGTGGACTACAGGTTTTTTTCCACCCTCTTGGCGAAAAGCCCTCATTATTCCCATCCCCAAACCTGGTAAAGATCTTTCTAATCCATCAAACTACCGTCCAATAGCTTTGACCAGCTGTGTCTGTAAATTGATGGAGAAAATGGTCAACGCTAGGCTCATGTGGAAACTGGAAACCGATGGCCTTTTGGCGAAAGAACAGTGTGGTTTCCGCAAACATAGGACTACGGTTGACCATTTGATTCGTCTGGAATCTACACTTCGGAACGCCTTTCTGAACAAACAGCATGCAGTGGCAATTTTCTTCGACTTGGAGAAGGCCTACGATACCACCTGGAAGTCGGGGATACTTCATGATCTCCACGATCTGGGTTTTCGAGGTCATCTTCCGCTTTTCATACAAAATTTTTTGGCAGAACGACAGTTTCAGGTCCGGGTTGGCACCACTCTCTCTGATGTCCACGAGCAGGAGTTGGGTGTTCCACAGGGGAGCATACTGTCTCCTGCTCTCTTTAGTATTAAGATTAACAACATTGTTCAATCAGTCCAGCAGGGTTCAGACTGCTCATTGTTTGTGGATGATTTCGCTGTCTATGCGACTGGAAGCCTGTATCCGAGTGTCCAGCGCAGGCTCCAGCTTTGCGTGGATAAAATCCATCGGTGGGCGGATGAAAACGGTTTCACCTTTTCTCCAACAAAGACACAGTGTATTCACTTCCATAATTTCCGTCAGTTTTTTCCAGATCCTGAACTTCAAGTAGGGAAATCTCCCATTCCAGCTGTTAAAGAGGCCAAATTTCTGGGAGTCATTTTTGACCAGAAACTTAACTTTCTCAGCCACATCAAAAACCTCAAAACTGCTTGCCAGAAAGCACTGAATATTCTGCGGGTCGTAGCGCACACCGACTGGGGCGCTGATAAGAAAACTTTGCTGCACCTCTACAGAGCCTTGGTCCGTTCCAAACTGGACTACGGTTGTGCTGTGTACGGCTCTGCACGATCTTCTTACCTCAAACTCTTGGACCCTATCCACCATCAAGGGCTTCGTCTCTGTCTTGGAGCGTTCCGCACCACCCCTGTGTACAGCCTGTACGCAGAGGCGGGTAAACCTTCACTGTCCAACCGCAGGCTGAAACTGTCTTTGAATTATTATATCAGACTGTTCTCGGAACCAGAAAACCCTGCCTATGACTGTGTCTTTGATCCTCCGTTCCAAAGTAAGTTTGAAAACAACCCTAAATGTATTCCGCCGTTTGGTCTTCGTATGCAGCCTCACGTGCAGAATGCAGATCTAGACTAGGTGTAGTATCTGATTTTTCCAAGTTTCCGGATCAACCACCGTGGACCTTTTTCACGCCAGAGATTCGTTTTGATCTTGCAGCTTTTCGTAAAGAGTCTACCAGCTCTCTGGCGTACAAGGCATTGTATGCTGAGCTCTGTTTGAAATTTCCATCCTGTCAAAAAGTTTTCACTGACGGTTCCAAGTCTGAAGATGGAGTGGCCTGTGCAGCCTATTGCCCTGGGGCTCCTTCTCAGATACTGTTGGAACATATTCATTCAGATGCTTCTGTCTATTCTGCTGAACTTACTGCTCTGGTTTTGGCTTTGAAGATAATCTCACATTCTTCAAAGAGGGACTTCCTGGTTCTGTCGGATTCGCTGTCAGCTTTGGAGGCCATAGCTGGCCGCAACCTTCAGCATCCAGAACTTTTTTTTGTTGTTGAACTTTTTAGTAAGTTGAAGGCGGACGGTTACAACATTACTCTTGCTTGGGTTCCTGGTCATGTTGGCATCGGCGGGAACGAAATGGTTGATCGTTTAGCCAAGAACGCCACAAGAGAGAAACTGTCCAACACTTATATCCCCTGCTCAGATGTGAAACCCAAAATTACCGATTATGTGAGAGACCTCTGGTAGGAGGATTGGAACACCCAGACGAGTAACAAACTCTTTCAGATCCGTCCAAACCTTAAGGACTTCCTCCCATCCACGTCGGGAGGTCGTAAAGAGGAAACGGTTCTGTGCCGGCTGCACACCGGCCATTCGTATTTTACACATTCTTACCTTTTAAAGAGTGAAGAAGCTCCGTGGTGCATTCCATGCCATGCGCCACTCACAATGAAACATATTCTTTTAGAGTGTTGGGACTTGCACGATGTGAGACACAAACATTTTACGGCGGAGTCCATGAAGATCCTGTTCAGGATGTCCCGCCTGATGTGATCCTCGAGTTTTTGAGAGAGATTAACATTTTTCATCTGATTTAAGATTTTACGGCAGAAAGATTTTTAATAAAAGTTTCTGGTGCGTTTGTAGACGATGTCATTTAACGAGATGTGGGAAAGGGTTTTTTTTTTTTTTTTTTTTTTTTTTTTTTTTTTTTTTTTTTTTTTTTGACTGGTGAGTTGATTTTAACGTGGTGACAGCCCTGATATGGCCCTTTACGGTCGGCTGGGCTATAAGCAACATTATCTTACCTCTGTTGCTCTTACTTCTTTTGTAAGATCGCGTATTCTCTGTCTTTGCTTCTGTCTTTTTTCTTTTAATTTCCGGAGTTCATTTTTCTTTCTGGAAAGACGAACTTTTAGCGCAGTGGTTGAAATACTCGAATCTGCAGCAACGCTTTCTAAAAAACGAAACACACGAGTCCCGCTTGTTGATGGTTGGTTAGTTGATGGTTGGTTCGTTGATGGTTGGTTAGTTGAGGGCTGGCTTGTTGAGGGCTGGCTTTGAGGAGGCCCATCCATGTCTAGGATTTCACATTATCCTAATTTATATTACACATGAGCACTCACAAATGTTGTTTCGATTTCATCATGTTAATGTATTCACTAAGGTTAGCACATGCTCACTCACAAATGTTGTTTCGATTTCATCATGTTAATGTATTCACTAAGGTTAGCACATGCGCACTGAAAAATTTTGTCACTGCAGCTTCTGTGTCAGTCTCTAAAACCTTCCGTCGTGGCTCTTCAAGAAACTCAAATTCAAAGCCAGAAGACCTTTACTCTTTCTGGCTTTAATATTCTTTCGAAACCTGCACAACCATCCACGTTGGGACTGTCGGGCGGTGTAGCCCTTCTCCTACACAAAACTTTGTTGTATAGTCCTGTCACTCTGTCTACCTCCCTTCAGGCTGTAGCTGCGAGAGTCACTCTCCACAAGACTGTGACAATCTGTTCCCTTTATCTCTCACCTTCTGTCCCGGTTTGTCGTCAGGACCTTGTCAGTCTGATAGAAGAACTTCCTCGACCTTTTTTGCTGTTGGGTGACTTTAACGGTCACAATCCTCTTTGGGGTAGTGCCGGTACGTCACCCAGAGGTCTGCTAATTGAGGATGTCCTTTCAGACTTGGATTTGTGTTGTCTAAATGAGGGATCTGCAACTTATCTCCACTCTTCCTCAGGTTCACTTTCGTGTTTAGATTTGTCGGTTTGTGACCCTCGCTGGTCCTGGACTATGGTGGTCTGTCCATGACGATCTGCACGGAAGTGACCATTTCCCTGTCCTTCTACAACCTGTAATAACTGAAACACATCTCTGTCTCCAGCATCTAAATTATAAGAAAGCAAACTGGGATCTATTTGCAGCCACTGTTTCTAAGGAGTTCCAGGACACTGATTTTTTTCAGAGTCCGGATCCAGCTGAATCACTGACTAACACTATGATCAAATGTGCTAAAGCCTGTATTCCAGTGTCTTCCGATAAACTTCAAATGCCAAAAACACCCTGGTTCGATTCAGAATGCCAACAAATTTCCAAAGTTAGAAAACGGCTCAGCGTCAGGTTATACCAACGACCTTCGGTCCCAACGCTCGAGCCCATCAGAAACTCCGTGCTAAATCAAGACACACTTTTAAAATCAGTAAACGTCGGTCCTGGAGAAGCTTCTGCTCCAGGCTGACATCAAAAACTTCTAAGAAAAAAGTGTGGAACATCATTAAAGAAAACAAAGGGAAGAACACCTGTCCCACTGTGAACCATCTCAAGTTTCGGATTCTTTAATATCAGAGAAGAAAGCAGTTGCTAATCTGCTTGCTTCAACCATTGAAAGAATTCCTCCTCTTCTAATAAATCAGTCACTTTTGTCAAAAACAAAGCCCTAAAAGAAAAATCACCCTGCAACTTTTCATCCGACAACATGGAAGACTACAATCTTCCTTTCACCATTAACGAGCTGAAATCTGCCTTACTCTCTTGCAGCGATTCCTCTCCAGGTTATAGATGACATTCATTATCAACTATTGAAACATCTTCCGCCAGAAGGTCTGAACATCCTGTTACAGGTATACAACCACGTGTGGACTACAGGTTTGCTTCCACCCTCTTGGCGGAAAGCCCTCATTCTTCCTCCCAAACCTGGAAAGATCTTTTATCCATCTTAACTACCGTCCCATAGCTTTGACCAGCTGTGTCTGTAAATTGATGGAAAAAATGGTATTGCTTAGGCTCATGTGGGAAACTCGACAAATCCGATGGCCTTTTGTTTTTTTTTTTATTTTTTTTTAGCGAAAAAGAACAGTGTGGTTTTCGCAAACATCGTAGTTCAGTTGACCATTGATTCAGTCTGGAATCTACACTTAGGAACGCTTTTTTTAAACAGACAGCATGCAGTGGCAATTTTTTTCGACTTGGAGGAAGGCCTACGATACCACTGGAAGTCGGGGATACTTATGATCTCCACGCTCTGGGTTTTCGAGGTCATCTTCGCCTGTTTATCAAACATTTTTTGGCAGAACGGACATTTCAGGTCCGGGTTGGCACCAACTCTCTCTGATGTCCACGTAGCAGGAGTTGGGTGTTCCACAGGAGATTCTATCTCTGCCATCTTTAGTATTAAGATCAAAACATTGTTCAATCAGTTCAGCGGGTTCAGATGCTCGTTGTTTGTGGTTGATTTTGCTGTCTACGCAACTGGAAGCCTGTACCCGAGTGTCCAGCGCAGGCTTCCAGCTTTGAGTAGATAGATCCATCGGTGGGCGGATGAAACACGGTTTCACCTTTCTGACCTACAAATAACCCAGTGTATTCACTTCCATAATTTCCGTCAGTTTTTTCCCGATCGGAACTTCAAGTAGGGCAATCTCCCATTCCACTGTTAAAGAGGCCAATTTCTGGAGTCATTTTTGACCAAAAGCTTAACTTTCTCAGCCATATTAAAAAACCTCAAAACTGCTTGCCAAAAGGCACTGAAATTCTGCGGGTCGTAGCACACACCGACTGGGGCGCTGATAAGAAAAAACTTTGTGCACCTTACAGAGCCCTGGGTCCGTTTCACCTGGACTACGGTTGTGCGGTGTTCGGGGCTCCGCAAGATCATCTTACCTCAAACTCTTGGACCCTATCCACCATCAGCGGCTTCGTCTTGTCTTGGAGCGTTCGCACCACCCCTGTGTACAGCCTGTACGCAGAGGCAGGTGAATCTTCATGTCAACGCAGGCTCTGAAACTGTCTATGCAACTTATTAACATCCGACTGTTCTCAGAACGCAGGAAAGAATCCTTGCCATGACTGTGTTTTTGACCCTCCGTTCCAAAGTAAGTTTGAAACAAACCCGAAATGTATTCCGCGTTTGGTTTCTGTATGCAGGCCTCACGTGCGGAATGCAGGTATAGACCTGGGAGTAGTTCCGATTTTTCCAAGTTGCGGATCACCTCATGGCTTTTTCACACAGAGATTCGTTTGATCTCGCAGCTTTCTGTAAGGAGTCTACAGTCCTGGCATACAAGGCTTTGTATGCCGAGTCTGTTTACAAATTCCCGTCCAGATCAAACAGTTTTTCACTGACGGTTCCAGTCTGAGGATGGAGTGGCCTGTGCAGCCTACTAGCCGGGCTCCTTCTCAGATCTTGTGGAACATTACATTTCAGATGCATCTGTCTTATACTGCTGAACTTACTGCTCTAGTACAGGCTTTGAGATAATTCCCATTCTTCGAGGAGGGACTTTCCTGGTTCTGGTTCGGGGGGGATTCGCTGTCAGCTTGGATACGGCCATAGCTGGCGCAACCTTCAGCATCCAGAACTTTTACTTTTTTATGAACTTTTTAGCAAGTTTGAAGGTGGACGGTTACAACATTACTCTTGCTTGGGTTCCTGGCCATGTTGGCATCGGCGGGGGAACGAAATGGTTGATCGTTTAGCCAAGAACGCCACAAGAGAGAAAACTGTCCAACACTTTATCCCTGCACAGATGTGAAACCCCCAATTAAGATTATGTGAGAGGACCTTGGCAGGAGGATTGGAACACAAGACGAATAAAAAACTCTTTCAGATCCGTTCCAAACCTTAAAGACTTCCTCCCATCTACGTCGGTGGGTCGTAAAGAGGAACGGTTCTGTGCCGGCTACACACGGCCATTCGTATTTTACCCTTTCTTACCTTTTAAAGAGTGAAGAAGCTCCGTGGTGCACTTCTGTCATGCACCATCCAATGAAACAAGTTCTTTAGAGTGTTGGGACTTGCACGATGTTGGTGACACAGGTATTTTCAGCGGGTCCATGAAGATCTGTTCAGGGATGTCCGCCCTGAGTGATCCTTGTGTTTTTGGGGAAATTAAATTTTTATCTGATTTGAGATTTTACGGAAGAAGGATTTTTAACAAAGTTTTCTGGTTCGTTAGTAGACGATGTCATTTAACGAGATGTGGAAAGTTTTTTGTTTTTTTATTTTTTGTTTTTTTTTAATGACTTGGGTGAGTTGATTTTAACGTGGTGACAGCCCTGTTGTGCCCTCTGCGGTCGGCGGGCTAAAGCACATTATCATTATCTTCCGGTTTAACTAGTTTTCAGAAAAGATTTTACAGGAAGTAAGCGTGACAAATTTTTCAAGTGCGCAGACTCGACTCGTCTGAATAGCAGACGAAGCTGTGGGCCTTTTGCGATTCAATATCAAGGCCGCCTGTAAGTCTGCGGCAAGGTGAATCAGTAGCAGTGGGGGTCTGCGATCAATATTAGCGAAGCCAGTGAGTGAAGTGAGGCAGTCGCGGATGTTAATTGCGTTAGGGATGACTAAGCCTGTAAACCCTTTTGTTAAACTTTTTTTTTCAATTATTTTGGGTTTAACCGCTCATGTGTTTGTTTTATTCAATGTTCTGTTTATTGCATCAGTGTCTACCTGTCGTGAAGTAAACGTTCTTTCTCACTCCTTATGAAGTTCAATTTATTTGTCGTCCTGTAATCCCACCATCGGCCGTAAGCTTCCTCAAGAAATTCTTCGTCTGTATGTTTTCATCCTGTAATGATTTGCTTATTCCCATTTTTCCAAGTTTTCCGGAAGATCAACCTCCGTGGACTTTTTTCACACCAGAGGCTTCGTTATGATTCTTGCCAGCTTTTCGCAAAGAGTCTTACCAGCTCTCTGGGCGGTTTACAAGGCATTGGATGCTGACCTCTGTTCCAAATTCCCTTCCTATCAAAAAGTTTTCACAGGACGGTTCCAAGTCTGAAGATGGGTGGCCTGTGCAGCTACTGCCTGGGGCTCCTTCTCAGATACTGTTGGAACATATACATTCAGATTTGCTTCTGTCTATTCCGGCTGAACTTACTGCTCTGGTTCTGGCTTTAAACGATAATCTCAAATTCTTCGAAGAGCGACTTTTGGTTCTGTCGGATTCGCTGTCAGGTTTGGAGGCAGAGAACAGCATTTTTACAAATTCTAAACTCTCTTGCTCCTCCACAAGTTTTTGGCGCCGGGAGTGGCCTAACGCCGCCTTTTCCTGTTCTCTTACAAGTAAGACTTAATAACCAAAAATAAACGATTATCTCAAACAGGACAATACTGTGTAGGGTTATCCTTTTTTTAATCACTAATTTACAAAAACTTATCAGATTTTCGTTTTTGTTTAATCTAGTATTTCTTAGATCGTTTTCAATAACATCATTTTCACGCAAACAATTCTTTCAAAATGGAGTCTCTGTCTTTCATGTGAAATAACACTACAGTTTTAACTGTTCTATAAAAGTTCTTTGAAAACCCAAGTTATATTTCTGGCATAAAATCCACACACTTATCCCATAATGTCTTCCGCTGAAAGCCAGCCCTTTGTCAAAGTGTTTCTCTTTTTTAACTATATTCTTTTTCTTGCCGAAAGTCATCTATAATAAAGCGTGTCTGCGTTCCTTTCAACACTTTATAAATGTATCTAAAAAACTCACTCAGTTTTTTAGTGCTAGGATTAACTAACTATACGTCATTGTCTGGTCCATTATAAAACCTTCTATCATGATATGCTTTGTTCTTTTAGTGTTGGACTGAAAATTTTACAATCTGAATCAAAATTTTAGCGAAAAAATGTTTGTAATAAGTCTAGAAAAATAGCTGTTTTTCCACAACAGTTGCCGCAAATCATTGAAACAATGAGGGAACTTATCATAAAGTTTAACTGCTCCATAGTTTTTTACAGAATTTAATCTAATCAGTTATTATTTTTATCTTACTCTCGTCAATACTTGTTCAGTAGAATAAAACCCTTGAGGCTAAATGTGTAAGATTAATCCAATTCAGTTCTGTAGATTGTTTCTATGTAAGTCAACATTGATTTTGTTGCTTGGTGTATGATCTTAATATCCTCACATTGTGAGAAAGACGATGGTATAACGTTAGGCGTTTAACCGTCTAAGTTTTTGCCAGTAATAGTAATTACTTTTCTAAGGACGTCACTAACGCCCACAACCCATCCCTCTCACATTCTTTAAAGACAGAAATTTCAAATATCCATTGTGAACGTGTTCTAATATTTTCTGCTGGGGAAAGAACTGTAATTTTGTAGAAGCTTTTTTTACAACTGTTTCTTTTTATGTGGAGGAGGTACTGTTTTCTTGCCTATGGCATTATTTCAATTTCTTTCCGACGATGTTCGTCCAGGCATAAGACTTACTTGTAAAGGGCCAGAGTTGAATGTTTTTCTGAAACTTTTTTGACGGCTAAATTATGTAAATGGGCTTATGAATTCAGATTTTATTTTCCCATTCTAAATCTGGTTCTAAAAGTGCCATTTGAGGTCCGGTTTCGAACTATTTTTATATTCCTACTGGCCAACATTATTTGCTCTATGATTGCGCAAAGTTGGTTCTAGTTTAGGAAAACTTTTTGCTGTTCGCCAACCTCTTTACGTTATAATCACCATCTTTAGTGTACTCAAAACCATACAAAGCGCCTATCTCACCGCTTCTGTTCAAAGTCCTGCAACACTGCAAGGTCTTTTAATTCTAAGGTTATACAACCTTACAAGGCGCTATGTAACTCCTGATTCTTCTGGCCCACGCGACATTATTTTTTAGTAACGTTATTTTATTTCCAACACCATGTGCAGGTTATCACATTTCACAACTTTCCCCGCTTTGTCTTGATTTTTATATTAAATGAATCCGACCCTCCCACAAATCTAATCTTTTAAACTTGTTAATTAGGAATAGTATAAGTTCATAAATCGCAATATGCAGCCTTTCCTGACGGAAGAGCTCTTAAAACAGTTTGAGGGACTTCCAAATATAAGTTTCATCAGTGCTCAGTCTCATCCAAATGAACATAGAGTAATGGGAAGGTATGCAAGATCGAGCGGATTTTCTTCCCTATACGTAGTTGTGTTTTTGACCGTAACTCTAAACCTATGGAACGGCCGATTAGCAGTTGTTAAAGGCCTAACCATTTTTGCTAGCTCTTTATCAAATAGTACCCACTTCTTCTTCTTCAGGTTTGAAGGACAACATGTTTTCAGATTCGCATTGTTTTAAGTTTGAGGAGCAATGTCGAAGTTACTCATTGCTTCTTTTAGCGAGCAAAACCCGTAATAACCATCAAGGTATGGTTTAACTGGCGTAACTAATTGGCCTCTATTATTAAACTTTTTTAATCTTATTAAATCTCTTGGCTTTGCTTATATTAAACATACGACTTTGTAGATACTTTCATGGAGCGCGAACCGTTTTGGTTCCGCATTCGTTATTAATTAGCATGTTCTAAACGAAGGGCGGTTTCTTGAGTTGTTTATTGATTACAACCATTTTTTAAACAAATAAAAATGAGTGCATTCAAATATACTGATGCAAAATATTCTGTTGGGCCGCACTACAATCTTAAAAATAAAAACTGACACCCTCGAACATTTTCTGTGACCCAGGATGACCACCTTTCCATAAAAAGGTAAAGCTAATCCAATTAAGCAGATTCTTAACCCCCTGTTAAAAAAGCCTCACATCCCGACAAGTGTGGTTTAGTCATCCGATGCAGTTTATCAGAACCAGTTAAACTTTGCTGTGTTTTTGTGGCACACTGGGGTGTGAGTGTGTATGCTGATCACTTTAAATCATCCTAATCCTTTGGTTAGGTCAGTGTATTAGATTACATTTCTATTACACCTTCAGAGTATCTTTTGACTGAACTGCAAGAGCATTACCAATGTGACATCAAAAACTTTAAGAAAAAAGTGTGGAACATCATTTAAGAAAATCAAAGGGAAGAAACCTGTCCCACTGTGAACCATCTCAAGGTTTCGGATTCTTTAATAACAGAGAAGAACCGCCAGTTGCTAATATGCTTGCTTCAACCATTGAAAAGAATTCCTTCCTCGTCTAATAATCAGTCACTTTTGTCAAAACAAAGCCCTAAAAAAAAATCACCCTGCAACTTTTCATCCGACACCTGTAGACTACAATCTTCCTTTCACATTATAACGAGCTGAAAATCTGCCCTACTCTTTGCAGCGATCTTCTCCAGGTATAGTGACATTCATTATCAACTATGAAACATCTTCCCAAGAAGGTTCTGAACATGCCTGTTACAGGTATACTACCACGTGTGGACTACAGGTTGCTTTCCACCCTCTTGGCGGGAAAGCCTCATTCTTCCCATCCCCCAACCTGGAAAAGATCTTTCTTAATCCATATAACTACGTCCCATACTTTGACCAAGCTGTGTCGTAAATTGATGGAAAAAAATGGTCAATGCTATGCTCATGTGGAAACTCGAAAACCGATGGCCTTTTGGCGAAAAAACAGTGTTGGTTTCGCAAAATTGCGTAGACAGTTGACCATTTGATTCGTTCTGGAATCTACAACTATTAGGAACGGCTTTTTAAACAGACCGGATGCAGTGGCAATTTTCTTTCGACTTTGGAGAAGGCCTACGATCCACCTGGAAGTCGGGGGATACTTCATGATCTCCACGATTCTGGTCTTTCGAGGTCATTCTTCCGCTTTTTTATTCAAATTTCTTTGGCAGAACGACAGTTTCAGGTCCGGGTTGGCACCACTCTCTCTGGTGTCACGAGCAGGAGTTGGGAGTTCCACAGGGGGCTAACTATTCGGGCCTGCCATCTTTAGTATTAGATCAACAACATTGTTTAAAATCAGTTCATGCAGGGTTCAGAGCTGCTCATTGTTTGTGGATGATTTTGCTGTCTACGCAAACTGGTAGCTGTACCCGAGTGTTCCAGCGGCAGGCTCCAGCTTTTGGTAGATAAAATCCATCGCGTGGGCGGATGAAACGGTTTCACACTTTTTGCTACAAAAAAACCCAGTTATTCACTTCCATATTCCGTCAGTTTTTTCCAGATCCTGAACTTTCACGTCGGGCAATCTCCCATTCAAGCTTGTTAAAGAGGCAAATTTCTGGGAGTCATATTCTTTGACCACAACACTTAACCTTTCTCAGCCATATTAAAAACCTCGAAAACTGCTTCGCCAAAAGGCACTGAAATATTCTGCGGGTCGTTAGCGCCACACCGAACTTGGGCGCTGATATAGCAAAACATTGCGGCACCTCTACAGAGCATGGTCCGTTCCAAACTGGACTACGGTTGTGCTGTGTACGGCCTCCGCCAAGAACGTCTTACTCATAACTCTTGGACCGCTATCCACCATCAAGGGCTTCGTCTCTGTCTTGGAGCGTTCCGCACCACCCTGTGTACAGCCTGTACGCAGAGGCAGCGTGAACCTTCCACTGTCCAATCGCAGGGCTGAAACTGTCTTTGAAATTATTACATCCGGACTGTTCTCAGAACCGCAGATCCTGCCTATGACTTGCTGTTTTTGACCCTCCGTTCCAAAGTAAGTTTGAAACAAACCCGAAATGTATTCCGCCGTTTGGTCTCGTATGCAGCCTCACGTGGCGGAATGCAGGTATAGACCTGGGAGTAGTTTACGATTTTTCCAATTTTCCGGATCAACCTCCATGGACCTTTTTCACACAGAGATTCGTTTTGATCTCGCAGCTTTCCGTAAGGGGGTCTACCAGCTCTCTGGCGTACAAGGCTTTGTATGCGAGCTCTGTTCACAAATTCCCCATCCTATTCAAACAGTTTTCACTGACGGTTTCCAGTCTCTGAGGAGGGAAAAGGAAGTGGCCTGTGGCAGCCTACTGCCTGGGGGCTCCTTCTCAGATATTGTTGGAACATATTTACCATTTCCGATGCTTCTGGTCTATTCTGATGAACTTACTGCTCTAGAGTTACTGGCTTTGTAGATAATCTCCATTCTTCGAGGAGAGCGACTTTCTGGTTCTGTCGGATCGCTGTCAGCTTTGGTGGCCATAGCTGGCCGCACCTTCAGCATCAGAACTTTTCTTTTTTTTGAACTTTTTAGCAAGTTGAAGGCGGACGGTTAAACATTTCTCTTGCTTGGTTTCCTGTGCCATGTGGGCATCGGCGGGAACGAAAATGGTTGATCGTTTAGCCAAGAAGCCACAAGAGAGAATCTGTCCAACACTTATATCCCTGCAAGATGTGAAACCCAAAATTAACGAATATTTGTGAGAGACTCTGGCATGGAGGATTGGAAACACCAAAGACGAATAACAAACTCTTTCGATCCGTCCAAACCTTAAAGACTTCCTCCCATCTACGTCGGGGATGGTCGTTAAAACGATGGAGAAACGGTTCTGTGTGCCGGCTGACACCACCGGCCATTCGTATTTTACCCATTCTTACCTTGTAATGAGTGAAGAAGCTCCGTGGTTGCATTCCATGTCATGCACCACTCACCAATGAAACATGTTCTCTTTAGAGTGTCGGGACTTGCATGATGTGGAGACAACAACATTTTACCGCGGCTAGGTCCATGAAGATCCTGTTCAGGGATGTCCCGCCTGACGTGATTCTTGGGTTTTTGAGAGAAAGTAACAGTTTTTCCATCTGATTTGTGATTTTACGGGAAGAAGGATTTTTAACAAAAGTTTCTGGTTCGTTTGTAGACGATGTTCATTTACTTGAGATGTGTGAAAGTTTTTTTTTTTTTTTTTTTTTTTTTTTTTTTTAAAATGACTGGCTGAGTTGATTTTAACGTGGTGACAGCTGATGTGGCCCTCTGGGTCGGCTGGGCTCTAAGCAAACATTATCTTATCTTATCTTACCATTACAAATGACAAATAACCGTTTAATCCCATTTTAGCACAGAATAGACCATGAAGGCTTTTTGGAAAGAATCTGTAACGAATTCAATATTAAACATCAAGACAGACTTTAGACAAATGTTGGACCGCAATCTGGATTAGGCACCCCTTTATTATTTGGAGGCGTGCACAGAAAATATAACTTATGACTGGAATCCTCCTTACACATCTTTCTCTTCAGGCACAGCTGTTCACTAGGGTCCCATAGAGCAAGAGCATAAAACAGCATGGAAACATTTATCATCTAGACACTTCTATGGGCCTCAACTAAAGCAGGAATAGAACGAATAAATGGGGGGGGGAAAACTCTATTCGTATTGACGTTTGGTGTTTGCTAGGTTCAAAGCACAGGCAAATCGAAGCATACACTGATCCTTCTAACTGGGCTTTGATTGCACAAAAACTATACTTAGCAAATTTTAGAGGATGCCAATTAATTCTTCAGTTGATTTACCTTCCAAGTATAAAAAGGTACCAAAGATGTTTTACCAATACGCAAGAACAAAAGTAGACTTTGCTGTTGGCACTGGGTTATACATGCTACTTCTACCTCAGCTCCAGGTAGGAACAATAATAAACTAAACAATGAAATTCTCGTTGCAGGAATTGAACAGAAGGTCGGGACAAACGACATAAATTCTGAGCCAGTAATATGCAAGCAGTAAAAAACAGTGACCCCCAGAATCAAGTCTCAATCCCGCGGCCCAAAGCCCAAAGGCCATTGAAGACTCAGCAAAGCTCGCGGGACTCTGTTCGCGATGACATGACTATGAAAAAGACAGCGCTTGTTCTTGGATTAACTGGCCTAGGATTACTCGGTCATTATTTTACTAATATTACCAAACTATTAGAGAAACTAACGCCCATAAGTGCTCGGCCATAAAGCAACTACTTTGCTTGCAGTAGACAAAGCCAGCCTCCCCCAACAATTACCTCCTAAAATATACCAGGTAAAGAGTCTATCGTTTACCAGCTAATTTTTTTAATAATAACTCGCAAGATGCTCAAGCTGTTTTTTTTACCATGATTTATCAGGTGGAGGCGATGGTGCGATGAGTGGTGGAGGGCACTGGGCTTTGACCACCGCCGCTGTAATAGCACACCAGTGTACTTATTGCAAATCCTAGGCCGTTATAACGCTTGCCTAATGTGAATCCTTGCTCTCTAAACAGCAGTTCTTATTCTTTCTGCTAGCGTTGTGTCTTCATATAAAATTCTTTGGTAGTTTTCTTATTCTGCTCACTTGAGTTTGTAATTGTTTTCGTTAGTAGATAACGCTTCTAGTCTTGATGATCTTGCTTGTTCAAGATCTTTAGTCTTTGGGTTATTCTTTCTTTTAATATCAGACCCTAGTTGGCGTCCATCAGGCCTCAACGGAAGTTTTTCTTTTTCTCTTTTTATATGCCTCATCTATTTCACCCAGTTTTGCTAAATTGTTTTGTAATTCGCCTCTGATTTGATGCTTCTTAAAGCATGATCAAGGGCCGCTATTTCGCGCATGGGTATCATTTTTTGGTAGGGGGAATCATTAATTCTGTTTTTACGCTGTTATTCTTCGGAAAAAACTGGTTTCTGCTTGATTACTTTGTCCGCTGTTTGGCTTAAATCTTGAAGTTCCATGTTTTGCATTTGGGTTACTGTGGGAGTTCCCTGCAGTGTGTTTTGAAGTTTAGCAACTGCAATCCCTATCTAATTTTGGTTTAGTAATGCCAAGGCGATTTTTGATCGCTCACACTGAGCCTTTGTCTAATTGTACTTCTTTTTTAAAAACTTGGATGAGTCTGGTTTAGAGTACGCTGAACAAGTTTGTCCTTGGTCGCTCCTCACAAATAATGCAGGTCATCTTATTACTTCAAAATCATTAGAGTCTATAAATTCGGGAGGTTCTTGGCCTAAACTTTGGTATTGATTGACCTTACTTTCTGTTAATTCACGCCGCAATGGGCCCCGCTGCGATGTTTGTATCAAAGGAGTCATTTCACTCATGTCGTCTCCAAGATCTAAAACATCATAATCTTCGCTCAAGGCCTGCCATGTTTTTAAATAATTAAACTTACTTTTTATTTTGGTTTTATAAAAAAATGTCGCAAAAACTATGGCTCGATTCTTAACCCGAATAGAAACTGAAAAGAGCCCCTTGGCTCGAAGGGAAAATAACGGAAATATTATTGTTCAAATAATCCATTACTATTGATGCCAGATCAATTTCTTACTGTCAAATTTCCCAGACCTAGGAAGCGAATGAAGTGATTGTGCCAGGGCTTGCGCATCTTACTTTCATAATAGAACTCGCTTCAAACACAGACCCAAAACAGGACAGTATGTGAAAGAATCTGGGGCGGGCAATCGTTATGAAAATTTCTATAAAACATTGAGGGGCAAGAAAATATTTTCTTTTCCTCACAATGCAGACATATTTTTAAATATTCTGATCTAGGGCTAACGGGAATGAAGGGCTGATCTTGCGTTTCAGGAATCGAAAAATGAAGAAGCACTAAAACATAGAATAGGCGCCTGGAGATACTAAAGACGGCAAAAAGATGTAGCGGTAAATTTTGGTATGGAAATCGCTTTTCCATTTCCCCCTTTGATTTTGAGTTTTTAAAAGCGCATGCGCACGTGCTTTAAGGAGGCATTAAAAGACAGATTGTCATATGAATAACTTTTAATGGAATACAAAAGTGTTATCAGATCTTCAGACACCGAAGCAACAGTACAGCATTTCTGACATCTCGTTAGGAGTTTGACGTTGTTAGCAAGCCCTTATTTAGCAGAGCTGATTGAGCAACAATATCAAGTCAAAATTAGCAATATATTACGAAAGAGTGTTTCATCATACAACATTATCCCAGAGCAGGGCAGACGCTATATGGAATTTAGTTTTAGTGTTGCAGCAAGATTGCTTAAAGGTAATTTTCATTGCTGTGCGAAGCATGAAGAACCGTTCAAAGAGGAAGTGTAAAGTTTTTTTAATCCCAAAAAATATCGAAGTGTACAATGTTCGATTGTGGGTAGTCCTCAACCAATCTACGCTAGCGGGCATAAACCTTAACAGCTTTTTGATGAAATAAGAAAACTGTTTGGAGGCGGGAGGTGTTGAAATCCAACAGTGACCTTGTGTCTAAAGATTTTACATCTTCACAATGTTAGGCTTGAGGTTTATTTAACAACGAATACGGTTTATGGATTGACCTAAGGTCAACAGAGGATAATCAGTTTGCATGGAAGCGGGCGAACTGTGAGAGAAGTAATAAAAATTCAAATTGATAAGAAGATGATGCCGATAAACGCTTAATGTAAATTTGTTTTTAATATTATTGATGAGTCAGCTGGAAATATTGGAGATAACAGATTAAAGATTTACAATACTAATTATTTTTATTTTATAAAAGCATGTTCTGTTCAGGTTTATCCAAATGTGCCTACAGCGCCGCCAAAAGAAGGGATAGTAGAAAGCCCTAACATAAAAACCTTCAGATTAACCAACATTACACAAATGCAACAAAACTAGAGCAAGACCTTTCAAATACAGCAAAACCAAACGAAGGTATTCTGCTGCCTTTAATGCTGTTACTTATGTTAATACTGGGGCATCGACTATAAGTGCTCTATCAGCAGGAAACGAGTGTTGGTCTCTTAGCAACGGGCATAGGCGCACCCGCAGCTTTACCTCTAGGAGGTTTGTCTTTAGCTCTCGGTCTGTGTTCATTAGCTGTAAGTGCGGCTGGCAAAAAATTAAAAAACTAAACTCCAAAAGCACACAGCTATGGTTAACTAATAACGGCTAAACTTAGTTCGTTTAAACTGACAATAAATAAAGCACTTGTTGACTCAAACATCACGGATGAAGAATTTAATCGTTTACAGGCCGATTTTAATGACTACAAAAGACAAAAGTTTGATCTTCAAAGAAAGGCGAGGGCAAGTTTTTCTCAACAGCCAGACGCCGAGCAGATAAAAAAGGAATGCTTAAAAAAGTAAACGAGACATTAAACTCTGTTCTAAACAGCTCACAGTTAACAACATCGAAGGGTGTTTTACTTTAGTTAGAGTCCAAGCACAAAAAGACCGTTGATATTGATTCTGATTAATTATTTTTTTTTTAATTTAAATAAATTTTGAGTTAGAAAAAAACTCAACATGGCTAAGATATATGAAGGACCCGACGAATTGTTTGAAGGAATGCTTGAGAGAGAGCGTTTATCAAGAGCACTGAATGATATTGATCTAGAAGTCATTGATCCAGCAAACGTGCGGGCAAGCGTTTGTACATGCTATTTCTCAAGTTCCAAGTAAACTAACAATAGACCCGCCAGTTAAAGTAATGTTAGCTGTTTTAATCGACTATGTAACAATAAATGAAGAAAATCTAGAAGTCTGGGTCTCGACTAAACAACAGACTATTCTTTCTCGTAATGACTTAACACCCGGTTGGGCAGACGAACTGCTTGCACAGTTTGACGCTGCGGCCTGAAGAGCCAAAATGAGAGGCTCTGGTTGGTCAGAGGGCGAAGTTTAGAGATCAGATTAAAACAGGCTAAGTATGCGCCGATTGTTGGTAAGGCTTACATTCACTACCTCAGCATTAGTTGCAAAAAGAGAGTTCTAAACATAAAGAATACAGACAACAAATGTTTTATGTGGTGTGTTCTTGCAGCTGCTAGCCGC
>CM031622.1:3053076-3076036 GCA_018398815.1 Conus ventricosus
CCCCAAAACGGGAGATTTTTTAAAACATCCACATTGCGGTATGGGCCCTCAAAATAGAATCCGCATACGAGGGAATCGTCCCGGTCTTGGAGGGTCGAAAGCCGGGGAAAGGAGCATCAGTTTGACATAACAATATACGATTATTGTCAATTCTAGACCACCCAAGTAGAGCCCCAAGATAGGCCCGCATATTAACAAGAGCCCAGCTGGCAGGAACCAGCTGTGAAGCAATAACAACAACAGGAGCAGGCATACAGACGTCATCTTTTTGTATATTATTAAAAAAAAAAATAAAATTTGGAATACATTGCTCCATTCTCAGGGGAAACTAATGGCCTACCGATGATTGTCGTAGTCATCAATCTCTACATCTTTCTCTGTGTATTGTCTTGGCACATCGCCATTTCCAAGTTTGAGGAACATCTTGGTTGTGTGTCTTGGAATCTCGCAGATGTGTATAGCCCCGTCCTTTCTAAACCAAATAATTCGAATCTCTGGCGGGGGGGTTCCCATCGGACATGATTTTAGTAGAACATGAGCACAAGAGGAACATTTCTTTTCTTGTAGTCTGTATCGGAGTCAATTCTCAAATGGGTTGCTTTTGGAGGGATATCTATATCATCAACTATATACGGACCGGGCGGAGGATCTGGCATCCAAACCCTCCTTAGTTTTTATCTTTACTATCTTTTCGTAGTCTGCCACGAATTGGGACGTGCCAGGATCAGTACGATATTTGGTTCCACATACAACCATATCTGGAGCTTGACAAACCGAAGATAAAATAATAGGTGACGTCCATGGAAAGATCCTAATCTTACAGTGTCAAATCATTTTTATTTAAACAAAAAAATCATACCCAGCAATGGAAATTTTCTTTTAGAGGTTCGATCTGATATGACCTTTGCAACCGGCTGGGCTATAAGCCATTATCTTTTTAGGGATCTAATCCGCCGCCCACACAAAACTTTGGAAGGGGCGTATTGGTTTTGTTGCTTGTTCAAGCCTAATCAGACAGTCGTTATTGATGTGTCCAGGAGTTCCTAGAGGCTTGGACATATCAACAGCATATACTCGATATCCTTTCTTCAAGACATATATAAGATCTTCAGAATGAGGAATCAGGAAGATTATGTGTGTTGACTTGCCAAACACTCCGTTTTGGATCGTGAAGCAAAAAGGCACTGTGTTTGGATCACACCGGATGGCCCTCCACCCTTATCATATAGCGATAGGGAGACGTCGAATACTCTCCTCCAGTCAGTTTACATACAACGATTGTCTCTGCATTGGGAGTACCCGGATTTATGCGTCTGTCTAGTTCTCGTCCGCCATTTTCTTCGAGAAAGTACACACCTCTTTGAAGGACTAGGATGTAGCTTAGTATCCTCTAAGGGTAGAATGTCTCTAAACTGCTGGCCTGAGCCTCCATAATCCCAATCAAATGGTTGACAAAACACAAGATTACTAAACACCCCATGCTGTCCAACAAGATATCTGTCGTTTTGACAAAATAGTTTTCTGGAACACCGGGCTTTGACCTTTCCAGTTATATCCTCGTAATACGTCCATAGATCATCATTGGCTGAGACCAATGGAAGGATCAGAAATAGGATTAGTAGTGTGAAAGCCATCTTGATTTAGGAAATAAAAAAAAAAAAAAATTTTGGTACGGAGCCTCCTTAGAATTCCTAGTTGTCTTTACTATCTTTTTTGTGGTCAGCCAGGATCTATACAATGGTTGGTTCTACATACAACCATATTTGAGGCTTGACAAACTGAAGATAAAAATAATAGGCGACGTCCATGGGAAGTAACAATGTTATTGTCCTCAACTCCTTTTTTGTTTGACAAAAAATCATACCCAGTAATGGAGTATTTTTTTAGGACTCTATCCAACGCGCGCACAAAGCATTGGAAAGCGTTTTTTGGGCTTCATTGCTTGTTCCAAGCCTGAGCAGGCAGTTAGTATTAATGCCCCCAGAAGTTTCCTAGAGACATAGACGTATCAATAAGCATATACTCGATATCCTTTACTAAAGACATATAATAAATTTCCAGCATGAGGAATTGTGAAGATCAAAATGTGTTTTCAGGCCAACACTCCGTTTCAGGTAAATGAATCAAAAGGCTCTATTTGTTGAGTTACACCTGGAGTCCCCCTCCACTCTTATCAGGTAGTTGACAGGAGAAATCGAAGAAATTCGCTGGTCCGTTGCATACAACAAGCGTCTCTACATTAGGATTACAGGGGTATACGCGTTTGTTTAGTTCTTGTCCGCCATTGTCCTTTGAAAGAGCACGCATCTCTTTGGGGACTAGGATATGGATTAGGATTTTCCAAGGGAAAGTAGGTCTCTATGCTCCCAAAGCTGAGACTCCATATGTACCAATTATGTTTGTAACAACCTCCCAGGACATCCAAGCATACCACGATTTCCAACAAGCTCACTAAACACACCATGCCCCCCAACAAGATATCTGTCAGTTTCCCCCCGGGGGGTTTTGCAACCTTGCGTGGTCGGAGGGCTTGCGTTGGCCCAGTGATCTTTTGGGTTTTGCGACGGGGCATCAATACTCAGCTAGATGGTTAGTTGTTATGAACGCTTCTAGGCCTGTATACCCAAAGTTGCTGACTGGCCAAGCATTACGTGGTAGGAATTGATGCCCCTGGTAGGGTCCCCCATTCAGAAAGGTTAGGAGTGAGGGCCCAGACAAATAGTAACCCACCTTTTTCCTATTCTGTCTTCTTGTTTTCTGCCTTCCTTATTTGGCCCTTTTCTATCTCGTCTCCCCTTCAAGCTTCTTTTACACACTCCTTTTCTCTCTGTGGTCTCCTTAAGATCCGCCGCGTTGCCGTGCGGTGCGACCTGTGTCGGAGGGGGGATGAGATCCGGTGATTGAGGGGCCAGCGCTCTCAACACATCTCTTTGGCTCGGACCCTCCTAGACAGGGAGTACCCCTTTTGGCCCGGGTTTTACTAATCGGCTCCCCTTCTGGGGCTGGGTAAAAACAGGCATTTCTCGGCGGGCCCAAGATAACCCCTGTAGTGCTCAGCTCTTGTTCCGGGAGTTGGGCATGATCAGGGGGGGATAGGGTTGGGTAGGTTTTTGTCTGTTGTATATCTCTCCTGAACCCTGGAAGGGGTCAAGACAGTGAGTCTTGGCCCTGGCCCCTTAGTGGACTCCAAGGTGGGTGGAGGGAGGGATAAATTTATAATAAATACACATGGCTTTTTCAAAAACTACCCCCCAAAAGGAAGAGGAAGGCAGCATCCCTTTTTCAGGGGATTGTCAAACAGATAGTGACTCTGATACCGAAGTTCGACAGAAGAAGTTTTGGGCTTCCTGGCTCGTGATGGAGGGACGGAGCAGGAAAGACCCCTTTCAGTCTGAGCCCGTTTGCCATTAAAAAGGGTTTTCAAGGAATAGCAGGCGCCCCTCGGTCCTTTCAAGAGGTTGAGGAATGGCTCATTTCTCATTCAAAGCAAATCGCAAAAACAATCTGAACAGTGCAGAAAGCAACAAAACTTGTGGACGGGGAGATCAGGGTAACTCCCACAACAATTAAATTCATCCAAAGGTGTGATTCGATGCAGAGATCTACGGGTGTTTCAGAGGCAGAAATAAAAACGGAGCGGGCGCCCAGGGGTGGACGGAGGTGCGCAGGGTGACGGTCAGGAAGGGTTTCAGAGAGAGGGGCCACCAACACCTCTTCTGACCTTTTTGCAGCCCTGTGCTGCCCCCGGGTCATCAAAGTTGGTTACCTAAACGTTCATGTGCAGCTATATGTGCCCCCATTGGGGTGCTTCAGGTGCCAGAGGTTTGGCCATGTCAGGACCGCTGTTCTGGGCAGGGGGTATGGGGTTTAATTGCTGCAAGGCAACCCATGATGGGCGTGTCATGATCGGCACATTGTGCTAATGCGGTGGCGACCATCCCTCCTCTTCACGAAACTGTCCCCTTTGGATTCAAGAATCTGCTATACAACGAGTTAAAAGGGAAAAGAAGATCTCATTTTTGAACCCCGGAAACAGGTTGTGGGCAGTCAGACGCCGACAGCTTCTTCCTATGCTTCGGCTGTAAAGAAAGTCCCATATTCCTACTCGGTCAGTCTGCTGCCAGACTGATGAATTCATGTTCTCGAAGGAACGTTGCAAGTAAGATCTGTCAGTTCTGGTGGTAGCAAGTCCCCCACCTTCCAACCCAAAAAGACTGCCCCTGGTGGGGGCAAAAAATCCCGCCACCCTCAGACTGCCCAGCAGTCTACAACATCTGCTGCTGGGCAGAGAAAAAACCAGCACCCGCCCCTCGAACTCCCATGTCCGTCCCCGTGCGGCAAGGGAGTTCAAAAACCCCAGTGTGGAGATGGTGGAGATGAAGAAAAAACCCTCCACCATCTCCCAAATCCACCTTCTTCGCCTGTTGGAAAGTCTGCCAGCGGGGTCTGCAGATAGTCCAGTGGAAATTAAGCAAAAAATTTACAGCTTTAGCGCAGATGTTGAGAGGAGATGACCTGATCTTTCCTTTTCGCCCTCTGCACCATGGATAATACAATTTTCCCATTGGAATATCCGTGGTCTAAATTCCAACTTCGGGGAGCTGCAGCTTCTGTGTCAGTCTCTAAAACCTTCTGTCGTGGCTCTCAAAAAACCCAAAATTCAAACCCAGAAGACCTTTACTCTTTCTGGCTTTAATATTCTTTCGAAACCTGCAAACCCATCCACGTTGGGACTGTCGGGCGGTGTTGCCCTTCTCCACAAAAAAATTTTGTTGTATAGTCCTGTCACTCTGTCTACCTCCTTCAGCTGTAGCTGCGAGAGTCACTCTCCACAAGACTGTGACAATCTGTTCTCTTTATCTCTCCCCTTCTGTTCCCGGTTTGTCGTCAGGACCTTGTCAGTTGATAGAAAGAACTCCCTCGACCTTTTTTGCTGTTGGGTGACTTTAAGGGTCACAATCCTTTGGGTAGTCCCGGTCGTCACCCAGAGGTCTGCTAATTGAGGATGTCCTTTCAGACTGGATTTGTGTTGTCTGAATGACGATCTGCAACTTATCTCCCATTTTCCCTCAGGTTCACTTTCGTGTTTGGATTTGTCGGTTTGTGACCCTCGTGGTCCTGGACTATGAGTGGTCTGCCCATGACGATCTGCACGGAAGTGACCATTTCCCTGTCCTTCTACAACCTGTAATAACTGAACACGTCTCTGTCTCTCAGCATCCAATTATAAGAAAGCAAACTGGGATCTATTTGCAGCCCCTATTTCCAAGGAGTTCCAGGACACTGATTTTCTTCAGAGTCCGGACCCCGCAGAATCTCTGACTAATACTATGATTAAATGTGCTAAAGCCTGTATTCCAGTGTCTTTTCCCACAAACTTTAAAAGCCAAAAACACCCTGGTTTGTACAGATTGCCAACAAATTTCCAAAGTCCGAAAACGGCTCAGCGTCAGGTATACCATCGACCTTCGGGTCCCAACGCTCGAGCCCCTCAAACTCCGTGCTAAATCAAGACACACTTTTAAATCAGTAAACGCGGTCCTGGAGAAGCTTCTGCTCCAGGCTGACATCAAAAACTTCTAAGAAAAAAGTGTGGAACATCATTAAGAAAATCAAAGGGAAGAACACCTGTCCCACTGTGAACCATCTCAAGTTTTCGGATTCTTTAATAACCCGAGAAGAAAGCAGTTGCTAATCTGCTTGCTTCAACCATTGAAAAGAATTCCTCCTCTTCTAATAAATCAGTCACTTTTGTCAAAAACAAAGCCCTAAAAGAAAAATCACCCTGCAACTTTTCATCCCACAACATGGGAAGACTACAATCTTCCTTTCACATTAAACGAACTGAAAACTGCCTTACTCTCTTGCAGCGATTCCTCTCCAGGTATAGATACATTCATTATCAACTATTGAAACATCTTCCGCAAGAAGGTCTGAACATCCCGTTACAGGTATACAACCAGTGTGGACTACAGGTTTTCTTTCCCCCCTCTTGGGGGAAAGCCCTCATTATCCCATCCCAAACTGGAAAAGATCTTTCTAATCCATCTAACTACCGTCCCCAAGCTTTTACCCGCTGTGTCTGTAAATTGATGGAAAAAATGGTCAATGCTAGGCTCATGTGGAAACTCGAAACCCATGGCCTTTTGGCGAAAGAACAGTGTGGTTTCCGCAAACATCATAGTACAGTTGACCATTTTATTCGTCTGGAATCGACACTTAGGAACGCTTTTTTAAACGACAGCATGCAGTGGCAATTTTCTTTGACTTGGAGAAGGCCTACGATACCACCTGGAAGTCGGGGATACTTCATGATCTCCACGATCGGGTTTTCGAGGGCATCTCTCAATTTATTCAAAATTTTTTGGCAGAACGAAAAAGTTTCAGGTCCGGGTTGGCACACTCTCTCTGATGTCCACGAGCAGGAGTTGGGTGTTCCCCCGGGGGCATACTGTCTCCTGCCCTCTTTAGTATTAAAATCAACAAAATTGTGAAATCAGTTCAGCAGGGTTCAGACTGCTCATTGTTTGTGGATGATTTTGCTGTCTACGCAACTGGAAGCCTGACCCGAGGTCCAGCGCAGGCTCCAGCTTTTCGTAGATAAATCATCGGTGGGGGGGATGAAAACGGTTTCACTTTTCTGCTACAAAAACCCAGTGTATTCACTTCCATATTTCCGTCAGTTTTTTCCAGATCCCGGAATTCACGTCGGGAAATCTCCCCCTTCCAGCTGTTAAAGAGGCCAAATTTTGGGAGTCATTTTTGACCAAAAATTAACTTTCTCAGCCATATTAAAATCTCAAAACTGCTTGCCAAAAGGCACTGAATATTCTGCGGGTCGTAGCACACACGACTGGGCGCTGATAAGAAAACTTTGTTGCACCCCTACAGAGCCCCGGTCCGTTCTAAACTGGACTTTCGGTTGTGCTGTGTACGCTCCGCAAGATCATCTTACCTCAAACTCTTGGACCCCATCCACCCTCAAGGGGTTCGTCTCGCTTGGAGCGTTCCGCACCACCCCCCGGGGTACAGCCTGTACGCAAGGCAGGTGAACCTTCACTGTCCAATCGCAGGCTGAAAAATGTCTTTGAATTATTACATCCGACTGTTCTCAGAACCGCAGAAAACCTGCCTATGACTGTGTTTTTGACCCTCCGTTCCAAAGTAAGTTTTAAACAAACCCGAAATGTATTCCGCCGTTTGGGCTTCGTATGCAGCCTCACGTGCGGAATGCAGGTTTTAGACCTGGGGGTAGTTTCCCATTTTTCCAAGTTTCCGGATCAACCTCCCTGGACCCTTTTTCACACCAGAGATTCGTTTCGATCTTGCAGCTTTCCGTAAGGAGGGCACCAGCTCTCTGGGTACAAGGTTTGTATGCTGAGCTCTGTTCCAAATTCCCCTCCTATCAAAAAGTTTTCACTGACGGTTCCAAGTCTGAAGATGGAGTAGCCTGTGCAGCCTACTGCCCTGGGGGGTTTCCCTTTTCAGATACTGTTGAAACATATTCATTCAGATGCTTCTGTCTATTCTGGTGAACTTACTGCTCTGGTTTTGGCTTTGAAGATATCTCACAATCTTCGAAGAGGGGACTTTCGGTTCTGTCGGATTCGCTGTCAGCTTGGAGGCCATAGCTGGCCGCAACCTTCAGCATCCAGAACTTTACTTTCTTTGAACTTTTTGCACGTTAAAGCGGACGGTTACAACATTACTCTTGTTGGGTTCCTGGTCATGTTTGGGATCGGCGGGAACGAAATGGTTGATCGTTTAGCCAAGAACGCCACAAGAGAAAAACTGTCCACCATTTATATCCCCTGCTCAGACGTGAAACCCAAAATTAATGATTATGTGAGAGACCCGGGCAGAGGATTGGAACACGCAGACGAGTAACAAACTTTTTTCAGATCCGTCCAAACCTTAAGGACTTCCCCCATCACATCGGGAGGTCGTAAAGAGGAAACGGTTCTGTGCGGCTGCACACCGGCATTCGTATTTTACCCATGCTTTTCCTTTTAAAGAGTGAAGAAGCTCCGTGGTGCAATTCCATGTCATGCGCCACTCACAAGAAACATGTACTTTTTAAATGTTGGGACTTGCACGATGTTGAGACACAAACATTTTACGGCGGAGTCCATGAAGATCCTGTTCAGGGTGTCCGCCTGACGTGATCCTTGAGTTTTTGAGAGAGATTAAAAAATTTTTTATCTGATTTTTAAAATTTTACGGCAGAAAGATTTTTAACAAAGTTTGGTGCGTTTAGACGATGCATTTAACAAGATGTGTGAAATTTTTATTTTTTTTTTTTTTTTTTTTTTTTTTTTTTTTTTTTAATGATAGTGAGTTGATTTTAACGTGGTGACAGCCCTGATATGGCCCCTTTTCGGTCGGCTGGGCTAAAAGCAACATTATCTTATCTTATCTGTCAGTTTGACAAAATAGTTTCTCTGGAACCCAGAATTTCTAATGAGGGATTTTTCCGTTAAAACTTCCATAGATTATTGGCCGAAACCAACGGGAAGGATAAACAATAGGATGTAGTATACAGATACTGCAGCCATCTTGGTCTAGCTAATAAAAAAAAAATAAAATCTGTCATGGAACTCCTTAGACTCTAGTTGTTTTTTCTCCCACGGCCTAGAATATTGGAAGACCTTCAACCGTATTAATTTGGAGCTGGCCCCATACAACGAGGAGCATTTGGCTTTATGCTGCAAATTTTTTGTCCCAAACTTGTTTACACAACGGTCATTAACGCGATTGTGAGGAGATGGGCCCTCCAGTCTTCAACATATATTCTGTAGTTGGGGCCCAAGATGTCAGAAATGTCTCCAATATAAGGAACAATAAACACCAGATATGGTGTGCTCTACGACTAACCACTCCCATGGACTACGCTGTAGCTGCGTCTTGTGTCATAGAGCAACCCAGACGCGTTTAGTGAGCCACATCTAGTGTCTCCTATTAACCTTTTGAACATAGTCGGTTGGAATTCAACGATGATCGATCATATGGGTTTTCACACAACAATGTCTTTTATATTAGGAGTTTTAAATGGTGGATTGCCTGTTTTCTCTTTTTCCTCCCCCATATCCTCAATGAGTGTGCATCGCTTTGTAGGAGAACCCTATTTGGAATTAAGAGATAGTAGACGTCTAAATTGCTAACCCAAACTCCCAAATATAGTTTTGTATTTTGGGGGAAAGTTACTATCCATATTTTTCATAAGGTACGATCCTTTGACAAAACAATTTTATATGGGGATTAGGAGGATGTGGTAACGGAAACCACTCCCCGATGCCTTTGCCAGCTCTGCCTCTGGGGGCGGAATAAGACAGGAAGTTCCCCAATACTTGTCGTTTTGGAGTTTTGTTTTCCCAAAGGGCAAGTATACAGTTGTCATTTATGTGCCTAGGGCTGTCTGGAGGCCTCGACAAATCTCTAACATAGACTCGATATCCTGGACTCAAGACAGCCAAGAGATCATGAGCGCTAGAGAGAAAGAACTTCATATAAGTCTCCTTTACAAAGCTGCGAGCTGGGTCTTGTATCAGCCGAGATTCGGTAGTTATGCTACATCTAGAGTCTCCTGCCAGGGTTATGAGGTACATATTTGCATCAAGAGAAGAGTCCTTTCTTTGCACACAACATATGGATCTGCAACGGGAGCAGAGGAGATAAAATGATTACTAAGTTCTTGTCCGCCATTACTCTTTGAGAATACTACACATCGGTTTGCAGGACTAACGAGAGCCGTGTAGTCGAGGTGTGGAAAATAGACGTCCACATTGTTCCAACAAATGTCCCAAAGATAGTTCTCATATTTTTTGTCTGGAAATAGAGGACTGGTTGCATCAAAAAGATACCTATCACTTTGACAAAACAATATCTCTCGGGCATTTGGCACTCGACGCGGCTACTTTCCCTACGCTACTCTCTGAAACTTTAGTAAATTAGTATTAAAATGGATAACCCTGCACAGTATGTTTGTTTGTAGATAATCGTTATTTTTTGGTTATTGACGTCTTACTTGTCAGAGAACAGTAATATGCTGATTCTAGGGCACTTTCGCCCGAAAATCCGGTGGAGGAGCAAGTGGGGTAGAGTCGGCATATTACTGTTCTCTGAGAGTTTTATTTCCGGTCATGGATATTTTTAGCCTATAGCTTCTGGAACTTTGGGTATTCCCCAAAGATGTCAGTGCATGGACGAGTCGAAGTGGATCACGGGGAGTAAGGATTGTAGCTGCAGTGAAGGCACTGGTGAAAGTGAGCGAATTTGTATTGTGGGCGAATATGAAACTAGCTACCCTAGCCCTTTGTGGTCGGCTGGGCTATAAGCAGCATTACCTTACCGAAGATTTTAAAGTTGACGTTTCCAGCTTCTATTGCGCTTGGACTGTTCTGCAGCTAGTTGTGTATCAAGATGGCACAACATGGCCTTCAGTACCAGCACTACGGTTTTCCCGCAGCCTGGAGGATAATGCGGATGTATGTAGGGTAAGTCAGGGTGTGTGTGTTGAGCGCAGTCAACAGGGCACAGATCTTTGAATTTCTGAAAGAGATTACATATTTGATCGGATCTGAGATTTTACAGTGGAAAGATTTTGAAGTTGATGTTTCCAGCTTCTACTGCCCTTAGTTGGACTGTTCTGCAGCTAGTTGTGTATCAAGATGGTCTGTGTATGTTTACTCAGGCTCACCAACAACAATTACTTTTTTCCCCTGTCTCGCCCACTGCATGGCCTTAACACAGGAGTGACTGTTTTCCCACAGCCTGGAGGATAATGCAGGTACATGAAGTGGAGCTCGGGCACTGTCCTGAATGCATCAACTTAAGCTGGCATGTAAGAATGGAAAATTTAGAGGCCTGTATAAGCCACTGCCCATTCAGTTGACCTTGGGATATTTTGCATGTCAAGATGACTGAGGGAATGTGTGCCATGCTAGGTGGACTGCAGAAGTTGACACCATCCATCATTTACATTTGCACAAAGCAGCTGCCACAACATATATGCGCATGGACACAGATGGTTCTTTCAGACACAGGTACATGATCTGATTGTACACATGATAAAAGAAAAATGTTGTTATCAAAGAGGATGAGGACATGATGCCTTTAGAGACTTGTATATCAGACATAAGCACTTTACAGCCGACTGGATGATTCCGAGCCATATCAAGGGTTACCCAAAACTCAACCAGTGGCAGATATAACCCAAAAAATCAAGAAAGTGGACGTGATTAAAGTTACAGTAATGAAGTTGATGTTTCCAGCTTCTACTGCCCTTGGACTTTTCTGCAGCTGGTTGTATATCAAGATGGCCTGTGTATGTTTACTCAGGCTCACCAACAACAATTACTTTTTTCCCCTGCCTCGCCCACTGCATGGCCTTAAGTAGCTGAGAATCTGTGGTTTTCACACAGCCTGGAGGATTAATGCAGATATTTGTAGGGTAACTCCGGATGTGAGATTTTACAGTGGAAAGATTTTCAACCAAATATCGGGTGTGTTTTCAGAAGATGTATTTTTAAAGTGTTTCGTGAATGAGTTGTGGGTTGATTTCAAGGTGGTGACAGCCCCGATATAGCCCTTTGTGGTCGGCTGGGCTATAAGCAACATTACCTTACCTTAGCATCTCCTGCCTTGCCCACTGCATGGCCTTAAGACTTCAGAGCTCGGACCCTATGCTGAATGCATGAACTTAATCCTGAATGCAAGAACTTAAGTTGGCATCTTTGAGGAGGTGCCTTTGAGACTTGTATATGGGACATAAGCACTTTACAGCCGACTGGATGATTCCGAGTCGTATGAAGGGTTGCCAAAATATCAAGCAGTGGCAGATGAAACCAAAAAAGTCAAGAAAGTTGACGTGATTAAAGTTACAGTACTGAAGTTGATGTTTCCAGCTTCTACTGCCCTTGGACTGTTCTGCTGCTAGTTGTGTATCAAGATGGTCTGTGTATGAGTACTTAGGCTCACCAGTAACAATAACCCTTATCCCCTCCCCTGAATTGCGCACTACATGGCCTTCAGTACCAGCACTACGGTTTTCCCGCAGCCTGGAGGATAATGCGGATGTATGTAGGGTAACTCGGGGTGTGTGTTGAGCGTGGTCAGCAAAATCAACCAGTGGCAGATAAAACAAAAAACATTGAAGAAAGTTGACGTGATTAAAGTTACAGTAATGAAGTTGATGTTTCCAGCTTCTACTGACCTTGGACTTTTCTGCAGCTGGTTGTATATCAAGATGGTCTGTGTATGTTTACTCAGGCTCACCAACAACAATTACTTTTGCCCCTGCCTCGCCCACTGCATGGCCTTAAGTGGCAGAGAACCTGTGGTTTTCACACAGCCTGGAGGATAATGCAGGTATTTGTAGGGTAACTCCGGCTGTGAGATTTTACAGTGGAAAGGTTTTCAACAAAATTTCAGGTGTGTTTTTAGAAGATGTATTTTAAAGGATTTCGTGAATGAATGAGTTGTGAGTTGATTTCAAGGTGGTGACAGCCCTGATATAGCCCTTTGTGGTTGGCTGGGCTATAAGCAACATTGCCTTACCTGAGCCCTGATATGGCCTTTTGCCTCATCAGGACTATAAGAATTGAACAGTGACAGATCACAAAACACGTTCAAGAAAGTTGACATGATTAAAGTTACAGTACTGAAGTTGATGTTTCCAGCTTCTATTGCCTTTGGACTGCTCTGCAGCTAGTTGTGTATCAAAATGGTCTGTGTATGAGTACTTAAGGCTTACCAGTAACGATAACCCTTATCCCCTCCCCTGAATTGTGCACTACATTATGGCCTTCAGTACCAGCACTACGGTTTTCCCGCAGCCTGGAGGATAATGCGGATGTATGTAGGGTAACTCGGGGTGTGTGTTGAGCGCAGTCAGCAGGGAACAGATCTTTGAATTTCTGAAAGAGATTAACATATTTGATCTGATCTGAGATTTTACAGTGGAAAGATTTTGAAGTTGATGTTTCCCGCTTCTACTGCCCTTGGACTGCTCTGCTGCTAGTTGTGTATCAAGATGGTCTGTGTATGAGTACTTAGGCTTACCAGTAACAATAACCCTTCTCCCCTCCCCTGCCTTGCCCACTGCATGGCCTTAAGTACCAGCACTACAGTTTTCCCGCAGCCTGGAGGATAGAACATTAAAGCCAGAAAAGTGAAGGTCTTCTGGCTTTGAATTTGCGTTTCCTGAAGAGCCACGACGGAAGGTTTCCTAGTTTGACACAGAAGCTGCAGCTCCTCAAAATTTGAATTTAGGCCACGGATATTCCAATGGATTATTTTACTATCCATGGTGCAGAGGACGAATAAAATCTTGTAACTATTCACCAGCAAATTCCTTTCATTCCATGTCGACATCTCCTAGATCTGAGAGAGCTGCAAATTTGTTGGTGTTTCTCTCCGCTTTTTTCTCTCGATCTGTTAAAATATTAGGTGCTTTCTTTTTAGGCGGCGATTTTGTCTTTCCTCCAAAACCGCCAGCTGCCTTGTTGACAACTGCAGGGTGCCCTTTGGAGGATTTTGAGGGGGTGGTCTTGTCTTTTAGTTCAATAACTTCCACTTTCTGCCGCCCTGAAGGGCCTGTTGATCTTTTGCCCCCTAATGTTTGGGGGCAGGAGTAGGTTTTGAAGACTGAGTCGTATCTGAAGGCGATGACTGCTGGAGCTCATCGCGTGCAGTATTTCTGCCTGAAGTAAGTTTGAAAACAACCCGAAATGTATTCTGCCGTTTGGTCTTCGTATGCAGCCTCACGTGCGGAATGCAGGTCTAGACCTAGGAGTTGTGTCGGATTTTTCCAAGTTTCCGGATCAACCTCCGTGGACCTTCTTCACGCCAGAGATTCGTTTCGATCTTGCAGCTTTTGCAAAGAGTCTACCAGCTCTCTGGCGTACAAGGCTTTGTATGCTGAGCTCTGTTCCAAATTCCCATCCTATCAAAAAGTTTTCACTGACGGTTCCAAGTCTGAAGATGGAGTGGCCTGTGCAGCCTACTGCCCTGGGGCTCCTTCTCAGATACTGTTGAAACATATTCATTCAGATGCTTCTGTATATTCTGCTGAACTTACTGCTCTGGTTTTGGCTTTGAAGATAATCTCACAATGTTCGAAGAGGGACTTTCTGGTTCTGTCGGATTCGCTGTCAGCTTTGGAAGCCATAGCTGGCCGCAACCTTCAGCATCCAGAACTTTTACATTTCTTTGAACTTTTTAGCAACTTGAAGGCGGACGGTTACAAGATTACTCTTGCTTGGGTTCCTGGTCATGTTGGCATCGGCGGGAACGAAATGGTTGATCGTTTAGCCAGAACGCCACAAGAGAGAAACTGTCCAACATTTATATCCCCTGCTCAGACGTGAAACCCAAAATTAACGATTATGTGAGAGACCTCTGGCAGGAGGATTGGAACACCCAGTCGAGTAACAAACTCTTTCAGATCCGTCCAAACCTTAAGGACTTCCTCCCATCTACGTCGGGAGGTCGTAAAGAGGAAACAGTTCTGTGCCGGCTGCACACCGGCCATTCGTATTTTACCCATTCTTACCTTTTAAAGAGTGAAGAAGCTCCGTGGTGCATTCCATGCCATGCGCCACTCACAATGAAACATATTCTTTTGGAGTGTTGGGACTTGCATGATGTGAGACACAAACATTTTACGGCGGAGTCCATGAAGATCCTGTTCAGGGATGTCCCGCCTGATGTGATCCTCGAGTTTTTGAGAGAGATTAACATTTTTCATCTGATTTAAGATTTTACGGCAGAAAGATTTTTAACAAAGTTTCTGGTGGTTTGTAGACGATGTCATTTAACGAGATGTGTGAAAGTTTGTTTGTTTTTGTTTTTTTTGACTGGTGAGTTGATTTTAACGTGGTGACAGCCCTGATATGGCCCTTTGCGGTCGGCTGGGCTATAAGCAACATTATCTTATCTCTAGCCTGGAGGATAATACGGATGTGTGTAGGGTAACTCGGGGTGTGTGTTGAGCATGGTTAGCAAAATCAACCAGTGGCAGATAAAACAAAAAACATTGAAGAAAGTGGACGTGATTAAAGTACAATACTGAAGTTGATGTTTCCAGCTTCTACTGCCCTTGGACTTTTCTGCAGCTGGTTGTATATCAAGATGGCCTGTGTATGTTTACTCAGGCTCACCAACAACAACATTACTCTTGCTTGGGTTCCTGGCCATGTTGGCATCGGCGGCGAAACGAAATGGTTGATCGTTTTAGCCAAGAACGCCACAAGAGAGAAAATGTTCCAACACTTATATCCCTGCTCAGATGTGAAACCAAAATTAACGATTATGTGAGAGACCTCTGGCAGGAGGATTGGAACACACAGTCGAATAACAAACTCTTTCAGATTGTCCAAACCTTAAAGACTTCCTCCCATCTACGTGGGTGGTCGTAAAGAGGAAACGGTTCTGTGCCGGCTGCACACCGGCCATTCGTATTTTACCCATTCTTACCTTTTAAAGATTGAAGAAGCTCCGTGGTGCATTCCATGTCATGCACCACTCACAATGAAACATGTTCTTTTAGAGTGTTGGGACTTGCACGATGTGAGACACAACATTTTACAGCGGAGTCCATGAAGATCCTGTTCAGGGATGTCCCGCCTGACGTGACCCTTGGGTTTTTGAGAGAAATTAACATTTTTCATCTGATTGAGATTTTACGGAAGAAGGATTTTTAACAAAGTTTCTGGTTCGTTTGTAGACGATGTCATTTAACGAGATGTGTGAAAGTTGTTTTTTTTTTGTTTTTTTTAAATGACATGGTGAGTTGATTTTAACGTGGTGACAGCCCTGATGTGGCCCTCTGCGGTCGGCTGGGCTATAAGCAACATTATCTTATCTTATCTTACCAACAACAATTACTTTTTTCCCCTGCCTCGCCCACTGCATGGCCTTAAGTAGCAGAGAATCTGTGGTTTTCACACAGCCTGGAGGATGATGCAGATATTTGTAGGGTAACTCTGGCTGTGAGATTTTACAGTGGAAAGATTTTCAACAAAATATCGGGTGTGTTTTTAGTAGATGTATTTTAAATGGTTTCGTGAATGAATGAGTTGTGAGTTGATTTCAAGGTGGTGACAGCCCTGATATAGCCCTTTGTGGTCGGCTGGGCTATAAGCAACATTACCTTACCGAAGATTTTGAAGTTGATGTTTCCAGCTTCTACTGCCCTTGGACTGTTCTGCAGCTAGTTGTGTATCAAGATGGTCTGTGTATGATTACTTAGGCTCACTGGTAACAATAACCCTTATCGCCTCCCCTGCCTTGCGCACTACATGGCCTTCAGTACCAGCACTACGGTTTTCCCGCAGCCTGGAGGATAATGCGGATGTATGTAGGGTAACTCGGGGTGTGTGGTGAGTGTGGTCAGCAAAATCAACCAGTGGCAGATAAAACAAAAAACATTGAAGAAAGTTGACGTGATTAAAGTTACAGTACTGAAGTTGATGTTTCCAGCTTCTACTGCCCTTGGACTTTGCTGCAGCTGGTTGTATATCAAGATGGCCTGTGTATGTTTATCAGGCTCACCAATAACAATCACTTTTTTCCCCTGTCTCGCCCACTACATGGCCTTAACACAGGAGTGACTATTTTCCCACAGCCTGGAGGATAATGCAGGTACATGAAGTGGAGCTCGGGCACTGTCCTGAATGCATCAACTTAAGCTGGCATGTAAGAATGGAAATTTAGAGGCCTAGTTTAAAGCCCAGGCTTATGTCAAAGATTTCTGGCAAAATGAATGGAACTCACAGATGGATAACAAAACCGTCCCAAAACCATACAAACCATAAAAGAGTTTTAACCATGTTAGGGGTGTCCGAAAGAAAGTCTTGTGCCATGTGCACACAGGCCTCTCCTTTTACACCCATTCTTATCTTTTAAAAGGTGAAGAAGCTTCATGGTACATTCCATGTTATGTACCATCACAATGAAACATGTTCCTTTAGAATGTTGGGACTTGCATAGTGTTAGACACAAAACTTGACACCAGATTCCATGAAAACTTTGTTCAGAGATGTCCCACCCGACGTGATCTATGAATTTCTGAAAGAGCCAACGAGATTAACATTTTTCATCAGATCTTAGATTTTATGGAAGAAAATTGTTATGAAAATTCCGGTGAGTTTTTAGATGTGTTTTCATGAGTTGTGTGGATTTTTTTTTTCTTCATTTTTAATGACTTGAGAGTTGACTTTAATGCGGTGACAGTCCTGATATGGCCCTTTGCGGTCAGCTGGGCTATAAGCACATAATCTTTTCTTGACTTATTCCATGTCATGTACCACTCACAGTGAAACATACTCTTTGAGAATGTTGGGGTTACATGATGTGAGACATAAACGTTTTACAGCAGGCTCAATGAAAACCTTGTTCAGAGATGTCCCACCTGATGTGATCTTTGAATTTCTTAGGGACATCAACATTTTTCATCTGATCTAAGATTTTTTTAGAATAAAGATTTTTAATGAAATTGATGGTGTGTTTTTAGAGAAGGTGTTTTTTAAAAAAAAATTTTAATTTAAAAAAAAACTTTCTTATTGTTAATGTTGTTGCTTTTTCTGACATGACTTGGGAGTTGACTTCAACTTAACCCAGTGACAGTCCAGAAATGGCCCTTTTGCTATCTGCAACATTATCGTATCTTACCTAAGACTTCATGGAAGAATGATTTTTAAAGCAATTTTTCCATGGTTTCAGAATTTTTCTTTTAAAAATGTGTATGTGGATTTTTAACCTTTAAAGATCTGTGTATAAAGTAACTGTGACGAGGCAACAGACCTGATATGGCCCTTTGCAATCGGCTGAGCTTTCGAAAACATCAGCTGAATTGATTTTTGTTTGTTTTTCCAGTAGAAATGAATTAGTGTGAAATTGATTTTAAAGGTGAGCCAGCCCTGGTATGACCTGCTGCAGTCAGCTAGGCTTTCTTTCTGTTTGTTGTTGTTGAACACGTTGTGTATGGAATGGACTTGGGTTAGCTGACAGCCCTGATATAGCCCTTCATGGCTGACTGGGTTGTGAACAACTGATGTGATGAGCTGAATTGAACTGGTCTGGCAGTAAGTAAGATGTATTGAGATTGAAGAAGCTTCTTGGTGAATATTTATTCTGAATGTTGGGTTTATATGGCACACACACACACACACTCATGCACACACACACACACACACACACACACACACACACACACACACACACACACTGCTATAGTAATAGGGTTTTTTTTTTTCTTTTTTTTTTTTTTAGGTGATGGCTGGAGTTCAGCAAAATCTCCTCTCGTCAGCCCTTCGACACAGTGTGTGTGGACAGTGTCACCTTCTGCACCGGACTGCTTCAGTCCTGTGGGTGGGGGTGCGGGGCTCCAGAAACTGGAAGAGAAAGATCCTCAGGCAAGAGGACCTGAAGGACACCGTGGTGGAGTACGTCGGCCAGCATCCTCGACGGGCAGACCGCGTCTATGCCTGGGGCTGTGCTACGACTGGGGCTTTGGGTACAGGAGTGAGAGTTTGGAGGTTGTGGGGGAGGGGGTTGAAGAGGGAAAGGGTGGTGGTGGTGGTGGAAGAAGTGGGAGCAGGAAGGGGAAGGGATGGGTGAGGCTGAAAGGGTAAAGAGTTGGGGGATGGGGGGGGGGGGGGGGGGGGGGGGGGAGAGGGTGCAGGGAGGTTGGGTTATGATTTGTGGTTGTAGCAGTGGACTGACCAACAGTCTTTTAGGGTCTTTTTAATAGATTTTGTCTTGGCTCTGAGCTCTGAGTAATCTTTCTCCTATAGTGGAAATGGTTATTAGCAGAGGATGGGGAGGGATGAGGGTGCTTGTTTGGTGAGAAGATGAAACAGATTAACGCTTTTTATCTGATCTAAGATTTTATGGAAGAAAGATTTTTAACGAAGTTTCAGGAATGTTTGTAGAAGATGTATTTTAAAGAGATGTGTGAAAGATGTTTAAAATTTTTTTTTTTTTAATGACTTTTGAGTTGATTTTAAGGTGGTGACAGCCCTGATATGGCCCTTTGCAGTTGGCTGGGCTATAAGCAACATTACCTGGGGAGAAGGTGGAGGGGGGGATGGTGTGTATGTCTGGCTGTGAGAGAGGGATGATGATGTGCGATTTGCTGTGTGCGTCTATGAACGGACGGTTACAACATTACTCTTGCTTGGGTTCCTGGTCATGTTGGCATCGGCGGGAACGAAATGGTTGATCGTTTAGCCAAGAACGCCACAAGAGAGAAACTGTCCAACATTTATATCCCCTGCTCAGATGTGAAACCCAAAATTAACGATTATGTGAGAGACCTCTGGCAGGAGGATTGGAACACACAGACGAGTAACAAACTCTTTCAGATCTGTCCAAACCTTAAGGACTTCCTCCCATCTACGTCGGGAGGTCGTAAAGAGGAAACGGTTCTGTGCCAGCTGCACACCGGCCATTCGTATTTTACCCATTCTTACCTTTTAAAGAGTGAAGAAGCTCCGTGGTGTATTCCATGTCTTGCGCCACTCACAATGAAACATGTTCTTTTAGAGTGTTGGGACTTGCACGATGTGAGACACAAACATTTTACAGCGGAGTCCATGAAGATCCTGTTCAGGGATGTCCCGCCTGATGTGATCCTGAGTTTTTGAGAGAGATTAACATTTTTCATCTGATTTAAGATTTTACGGAAGAAAGATTTTTAATGCAATTTCTGGTGCGTTTCTAGACGATGTCATTTAATGAGATGTGTGAAAGTTGTTTGTTAGTTTTTTTTGTTTTTTTTTAATGACTGGTGAGTTGATTTTAACGTGGTGACAGCCCTGATGTGGCCCTTTGCGGTCGGCTGGGCTATAAGCAACATTATCTTATCTTATCTTATCTATGAAAGAATGAGGTTTGTTCTGAATTGGCCAGTATTATGTGTTATTAATATGTACAAAAAAATGCTTAAAGAAATACTGAAGTGCCGTAGGATTCAACCTGAAGTAAGTGTGTGTGTGTGTGTGTGTGTGTGTGTGTGTGTGTGGTGTTTATGTATTGTGCTGATTGTTTAACTTTTAATTTGAAGAGATACGTCACCTTTGCGCTGTTGTTGTTTCAAGTACTGCAGTCTCTGTTGCTGTCCAGGTATTGCAAGCTACTTGCGGCCAGAGAAGAAACAGAAGCCAATCACTCAACAGTGTCGGCCGGCCCGTGTCAAGTTCTTTGATTCCAGTCACATGCGTGTAAGTTTTCTCTTGCTGGTCAACTTTTCCACAGGATGCACCAGCTGAGGATGAACTGGGAGCATGTGCTTTTTTCTGTCTCTGGTTTGTTATAGCTAGATTCAGATACACAGACCTCTTCAGGTGCATATCGGTAGGTGGAGAAAAAAAAAAAAGCTGTAGACCGTTTTCCATTGAATATATGTGTAACAAGTGTAACAGCTACAGACAAGAGCCAGCTTGTGTCCCCCTTGGGATGTTACAAGTTGTTTTGATACAAACAGCTCCCCCGCCTTCTGGAAGTTCTGTGTTAGAAGTTTCTCTTTTCTGTTATTTTTTGGGTCTGTCTTTACTGGTGTCTACTGTTTTTCTGCCTCTGTGGACCATTGATTCCGTTATTTTGTGGGTCTGTCTTTACTGGTGTCTACTGTTTTTCTGCCTCTGTGGACCATTGATTCTGTTATATTTTGGGTCTGTCTTTACTGGTGTCTACTGTTTTTCTGCCTTTGTGGACCACTGATTCCCTTATTTTTTGGGTCTGTCTTTACTGGTGTCTACTGTTTTTCTGCCTCTGTGGACCATTGATTCCATGACAGCTTGTTCAGAGATGTTCCACTCAGTGTGATTTTTTTACTTTCTGAAAAAGATCAACATTTTTCATCTGATCTAAGATTTTATGGAAGAAAGATTTTAACAAAATTTTCTGTGTGGTTTTATTTTATTCTTTTTTGCATGAATATTTTTTCAGTCATAGCAGTTTATTACAGGCCAGGGGTTTTTTTCCTTTTTTTTTTTTTTTTTTTTTTTTTACAATTAGATAGTGAAAATTGTGTACACTGACTGTCCGTAGTGGACGCAATCTGTCTGTTTGCCCGTTCGGCTTTTTTCAGCTATTTTTAGTGGTAATGAAATGATTTTCTTCTTCTTCTCTTCTTCCTGAATGACTGGTTCGCTCAAAAACGAGTAGGTCACCATCTAATGTTTAATGCCTTTTTTTTTTTTTTTTAATCTGGGGGCAAGAAATCAAGGGGGAATACCTGGCGCCCTCAGCATGGCCAAATTCTGTGTGCCGTAATTGTCAGTAGTTTACCTCCCTTGTCATAACTGCTGTCTGTTTCTTTGTCACGCACGTTGTGGAGTTTGTTTTAGCGGTCTGACTCGTTTTGGGATGTCGCTGTTCTGATGTGCACAAGTTTGGCAGGCCTTTGAAAGGCTTTTTGTGGGTTGGCTGGGCTATAATGGTTGGAGGTGATGTGTAGGTGTGATGGCGAGTCGCCATTGTGTGCAGGGTTTATTCTGCATGTGCTGAACCGGGTCATCCGATAGATCCCCGCACCGATAGATCCCTGCACCGAACCGATAGATCCCCCACCGAAGATCCCCGCATCGGTAATCCCGCAAGGGATAGGGTTAGGTTCGGGTTAGGGATCTATCGGTGCGGGATCTAATCTGGGTGCACCCGCTGAACCATGCCGCTGTACAGCGCTGAAGCCTTGCGTTTAGGTCTTGGTCTTGGCCATTCATGCAGCATTTTCATTGCAATTGGCAGCAATGGAAGTAGCCATAGTTCAAAACGCATCGAGGGGAGTATTTCCTGGCACAGAATTAGCATTTTGCATGAAGTGGATTTTTCATGGTGCCTCCGTTCTTTGCTGATGATCAATTTTCTTGCTTGTGAACTCTGGTTATACTTAGATTTCAGTTGTGGGCACTCTTGGCATGGCACCTTTGCTGTGAAACGTTAACTTCAAACTGAAAGTCCAAAGACATGGGAAGAGGAATGGAACACACAGACAGACAGTCAACTCTTCAAACCCGCCCAGATTTAAAAGAATTCCCACTGTTCCTGAAACTTGGGTGTAGGAAACAGTGTTGTGCAGGTTGCATACAGGTCACTCACTTGACTCATTTTTTATTTTTGAAAGGGAGGGGAGGTCCCATGAATCATCTCAGGAGTAAGCATCTCCTTAATGTGTTCATGAGTATTGGTATTTTACCATATATATGGTTGTAAGCGTAAGGTTTGTTGATCAGGCCTCCATGAAGAATTTAATTCTAGACACTCCACTAGACATGGTACAGAATTTTGTCAGGATCAACGATTTTGTTTGATGTGAACAAAACGTATGTGTTGATAAATTAACTTTGCTTGAATTTTAGCCTTGGCATTTTTCATTTGTACAAAGTTCCATTGTTGACATGCTTGCAGATGGCATGTGGCCATGGAGGTCAGTTGTGGCATAAACAGTTTTGACTTGACTCAGGTGAAAAATGTGGGTCATCATTTGTAACACAATCGTGGTCTGAGATTCTAGTGAGAAAGTCTGGTGATGATTGACGATTGTTCTCAAAGCATCTTGATGAATTTTTTTCCCCCAAAGTTCCACATGCTTTTCTTTTTTTCTTTCTTCTTGCGTACGCAGGCTGATACTCCTGCGGACACTGCCTGTATAGACAGGCAGTGGAGTTTTGTGTATATGACCGTTTTTATCCCGCCATTAAGGCAGTCACACTACATCTTCGGGGAAGGTGCATGCTATGTGTAGCGTGTCATCCATACCAACGGCCAAACTGGCCTTCTCTTCCGAAAGTTGGTGATGGGATTTTACGTGTGTGCAAGATGTTGTGTGTGCGTTCACACACGGAACCTCTGTTTCTAGTCTCATTCGAAAGACTGTACGGGAATGGAGTTAGAACCAATGTTAACTCCGAAGGAAAAAATCCTCCTGTACCGAAATTCGAACTTGCAACCTAGGATC
>CM031622.1:3076136-3101420 GCA_018398815.1 Conus ventricosus
ACGAGTCCGGCGCTCTACCAACTGAGCTATTCCGGCCCCCGTTCCACATGCTGAAAGTGGTCACCTTTCATTTTGATTTGGGTGACTTTGGAAGGATATGAGCACCAGGGCAGATGTTTTACACCAGCAGCTCTTGCTGAGGCAGTTGCATTTGCAATGTGCTTCGACCAGAGCAAGGAAAAAAAACCAGTTGTTTTTCCACCTGGTTTTGAGTCTGACAGCCTAACCAAAGAGTGATAGCAATAGAGGACAGTTCATGTTTGAGGATTTTGAACGATTTTACATGCTATATGTCTTAAATCAATGAAGATGTGGACAGCAGCGTAGACTGTGTGGGTTGAAGTGGATTCAGGTTTAAATGGTCATGAGTTAGGTGACGAAGAAAGAAGTGGTGAGCTGGCGTCAAATTTCAAATGAACTTTTGGGTCTTCTCATAGAAGCTCAGTGACAGCACAGTGGTCAGCATAAGCGTATTTGAAATATTTACACACAGACTAAGGCACATCAAAAGGCACCCATTACTACGCTATTATGTAAAATTCGCTCCATTTTCATAATTCCTGTGGCACTCTAGAAAATCAATTTGGTAGTTACATATAGATATTCTGAAAGAATCTTGCAGTCAGGTAGTCCTAGATAAAATTGTAATGTCTCAAGCTGTTTTCAAGTCGCTTCAGCAGTCAATACAGTTATCACATTGGTTCTGACTCCATTCCCCATACAGTAGGGGATACTTCATGATCTCCACGATCTGGGTTTTCGAGGTCATCTTCCGCTTTTTATTCAAAATTTTTTGGCAGAACAACAGTTTCAGGTCCGGGTTGGCACCACTCTCTCTGATGTCCATGAGCAGGAGTTGGGTGTTCCACAGGGAGCATACTGTCTCCTGCCCTCTTTAGTATTAAGATCAACAACATTGTGAAATCAGTTCAGCAGGTTCAGACTGCTCATTGTTTGTGGATGATTTCGCTGTCTACGCAACTGGAAGCCTGTACCCGAGTGTCCAGCGCAGGCTCCAGCTTTGCGTAGATAAAATCCATCGGTGGGCAGATGAAAACGGTTTCACCTTTTCTCCAACAAAGACGCAGTGTATTCACTTCCATAATTTCCGTCAGTTTTTTCCAGATCCTGAACTTCAAGTAGGAAATCTCCCATTCCATCTGTTAAAGAGGCCAAATTTCTGGGAGTCATTTTGACCAGAAACTTAACTTTCTCAGCCATATTAAAAACCTCAAAACTGCTTGCCAGAAAGCACTGAATATTCTGCGGGTCGTAGCGCACACCGACTGGGGCGCTGATAAGAAAACTTTGTTCACCTCTACAGAGCCCTGGTCCGTTCCAAACTGGACTACGGTTGTGCTGTGTACGGCTCCGCAAAATCGTCTTACCTCAAACTCTTGGACCCTATCCACCATCAAGGGCTTCGTCTCTGTCTTGGAGCGTTCCGCACCACCCCTGTGTACAGCCTGTACGCAGAGGCAGGTGAACCTTCACTGTCCAACCGCAGGCTGAAACTGTCTTTGAATTATTATATCCGACTGTTCTCAGAACCAGAAAACCCTGCCTATGACTGTGTCTTTGACCCTCCGTTCCAAAGTAAGTTTGAAACAACCCTAAATGTATTCCGCCGTTTGGACTTCGTATGCAGCCTCACGTGCGGAATGCAGGTCTAGACCTGGGAGTAGTTTCCGATTTTTCCAAGTTTCCGGATCAACCTCCGTGGACCTTTTTCACACCAGAGATTCGTTTCGATCTTGCAGCTTTTCGCAAAGAGTCTACCAGCTCTCTGGCGTACAAGGCTTTGTATGCTGAGCTCTGTTCCAAATTCCCATCCTATCAAAAAGTTTTCACTGACGGTTCCAAGTCTGAAGATGGAGTGGCCTGTGCAGCCTACTGCCCGGGCTCCTTCTCAGATACTGTTGGAACATATACATTCAGATGCTTCTGTCTATTCTGCTGAACTTACTGCTCTGGTACTGGCTTTGAAGATAATCTCACATTCTTCGAAGAGGGACTTTCTGGTTCTGTCGGATTCGCTGTCAGCTTTGGAGGCCATAGCTGGCCGCAACCTTCAGCATCCAGAACTTTTACTTTTTTTTGAACTTTTTAGCAAGTTGAAGGCGGACGGTTACAACATTACTCTTGCTTGGGTTCCTGGTCATGTTGGCATCGCTTGATGTGGCCCTTTGCGGTCGGCTGGGCTATAAGCAACATTATCTTATCTTATCTTATGTTGGCATCGGCGGGAACGAAATGGTTGATCGTTTAGCCAAGAACGCCACAAGAGAGAAACTGTCCAACATTTATATCCCCTGCTCAGACGTGAAACCCAAAATTAACGATTATGTGAGAGACCTCTGGCAGGAGGATTGGAACACACAGACGAGTAACAAACTCTTTCAGATCCGTCCAAACCTTAAGGACTTCCTCCCATCTACGTCGGGTGGTCGTAAAGAGGAAACGGTTCTGTGCCAGCTGCACACCGGCCATTCGTATTTTACCCATTCTTACCTTTTAAAGAGTGAAGAAGCTCCGTGGTGCATTCCATGTCATGCGCCACTCACAATGAAACATGTTCTTTTAGAGTGTTGGGACTTGCACGATGTGAGACACAAACATTTTACAGCGGAGTCCATGAAGATCCTGTTCAGGGATGTCCCGCCTGACGTGATCCTTGAGTTTTTGAGAGAGATTAACATTTTTCATCTGATTTAAGATTTTACGGCAGAAAGATTTTTAACAAAGTTTCTGGTGCGTTTGTAGACTGATGTCATTTAACGAGATGTGTGAAAGTTTTTTTTTTAAATGACTGGTGAGTTGATTTTAACGTGGTGACAGCCCTGATGTGGCCCTTTGCGGTCGGCTGGGCTATAAGCAACATTATCTTATCTTATCTTATCCATACAGTCCTTCGAATGAGACTATGAACCAGGTTCCGTGTGTGAACACACGCATAAAATCTTGCACACTCATAAAATCCCATCACCAACTTTCGGAAGAGAAGGCCAGTTTGGCCGTTGGTATGGATGACACATTACACATAGCATGCACCTTCCCCGAAGATGGAGTATGGCTGCCTTAATGGCGGGATTAAAAAACTGTGATATACACAAAACTCCACTGCCTGTCTATACAGGCAGTGTCCGCAGGAATATCAGCCTGCGTACACAGAAAGAAAAAGAAATACAAGTTATCAGATGTGTTATGATTTGTTTGCTTTATATGTGCGTGTTCTTGTATGTGTTGAAGCTCTCTGTTTTTTTGACATATGTGGACTGTCTCGCAGCCCTACCGGTAAGCTGCGGCTATGGGTTCACCGTGTATGCAGTCAGGTCACCCCGTGGACTGCAGTTGTTTGGGTCAGGCATCAACACCAGCTCTCAGCTTGGGTATCATGAAGTCCCCCGCAATTCAGGTGGGTCCTGCTCTCTGTGTTACCTTGGGTGTGTGGTACAAAATCATCATCATTTTTATCATCGTTGTTTTCTTTACAGATTTCTTCTCACGCACACAAATATTTTCCTTCTTTGATCCGTCGTTTTTACTCTTTGTATTGCCAGTGTCGGTGCTGACATTTTGCGTAACTGTTGTGTGCACACTTAATGAAATTCTGGCTTTTTTTTTTCCACCCTACAAAATATATTTTAATAAGTTGTGTATGCATGGCCAAGCGTTAGCACATGGGGAAGTCGCCTCAAAAACCTGAAAGAATTTCCACCATGTGCCACCAGTGGCAGAAGAAACGGTTGCATCAAGAACACAGGCCACAGTTTTGTACACACTGGAGTGTTTTTCAAAGATGAGGGGGCTCCGTGGTGTTGACCATGTGAGGAGCCACTCGCTGTGAACCATAGCTTGTTGTCATGCTGGTGGGAGCTACCTGACATTCAGCATGAACACTTTGCAGCAGATTCTTTGAAGACTTTATTCAGGACTTCATCACTTTTTTTCTTGCAGATGAATTTTTTTTTGTTTTTTTTGTTTTTTGGTGTGATGTAAGATTTTGTAGACAATAGATGCAGTTTTGAAAAAACAACAACAACAAAAAAACTGGTCTATTGTTTAATTTTTTTTTTTTTTTTACAAACATGCATGAAATTGATTTTGACCATGTGATAGTTCTGATATTTCTATAAGTAACCTGAAATGAATTGAATTACATTGAACTCCTTGACATGATTGATTACAAAGGTTGGGTCGTACAATATGTCCGCAAGCCTGTGATCACTATTCAACACCCTCGTCCGCTGTTACCACAACACAGAACACCTCTCACCTGCCTGCTTCTGATACAGGTTGTTGTGGCAACATGTGACCAGTGAGGTCGGCACAAATGTCACACTTTCAGTATCGTTCCTCACTGTTACCTGGTTCACCAATGGCACACTGCCAGGACTGGTCCTCACTGTCACCTGGTTCACCAATGGCACACTGCCAGGACTGCTCCTCACTGTCACCTGGTTCACCAATGGCACACTGCCAGGACTGGTCCTCACTGTCACCTGGTTCACCAGTGGCACACTGCCAGGACTGCTCCTCACTGTCACCTGGTTCACCAATGGCACACTGCCAGGACTGTTCCTCACTGTCACCTGGTTCACCAATGGCACACTGCCAGGACTGGTCCTCACTGTCACCTGGTTCACCAATGGCACACTGCCAGGACTGCTCCTCACTGTCACCTGGTTCACCAATGGCACACTGCCAGGACTGGTCCTCACTGTCACCTGGTTCACCAATGGCACACTGCCAGGACTGGTCCTCACTGTCACCTGGTTCACCAATGACACACTGCCAGGACTGGTCCTCACTGTCACCTGGTTCACCAGTGGCACACTGCCAGGACTGGTCCTCACTGTCACCTGGTTCACCAGTGGCACACTGCCAGGACTGCTCCTCACTGTCACCTGGTTCACCAATGACACACTGCCAGGACTGGTCCCCGCACCGGTTCACCTGCACCTGCAGGACTGTCACTCACGACCGTCTGGCACACTGCCAGGACTGCTCCTCACTGTCACCTGGTTCACCAATGCACACTGCCAGGACTGTCCTCACTGTCACCTGGTTCACCAATGCACACTGCCAGGACTGGTCCTCACTGTCACCTGGTTCACCAATGGCACACTGCCAGGACTGGTCCTCACTGTCACCTGGTTCACCAATGGCACACTGCCAGGACTGGTCCTCACTGTACCTGGTTCACCATGTTGCCAGCAGAACTGGTCTATGTGATGATGACCAACTGAGGGTCGCACCTGTCACATGGCACACTGCCAGGACTGGTCCTCACTGTTACCTGGTTCACCTGTTGGCAGCAGAATAGTTAGTGATGATGACCATTGAGGTCGGCACACATGTCACCACTGCCAGGACTGTTCCTCACTGTTACCTGGTTCACCTGTTGGCAGCAGAATAGTTAGTGATGATGACCATTGAGGTCGGCACACATGTCACACTGCCAGGACTGTTCCTCACTGTTACCTGGTTCACCTGTTGGCAGCAGAATAGTTTAGTGATGATGACCATTGAGGTCGGCACAATGCACACTGCCAGGACTGTTCCTCACTGTTACCTGGTTCACCTGTTGGCAGCAGAATATTTGTGATGATGACCATTGAGGTCGGCACAATGGCACACAACTGCCAGTACTGGTTCCTCACTATTACCTGGGTCCACCAATGGCACACTGCCAGGACTGTTCCTCACTGTTACCTGGTTCACCAATGGCACACTGCCAGGACTGTCCTCACTGTTACCTGGTTCACCAATGGCACACTGCCAGGACTGTTCCTCACATTATACCTGGTTCACCAATGGCACACTGCCAGGACTGCTCCTCACTGTTACCTGGTTCACCTGTTGGCAGCAGAATATTTTCTGATGTGTTGCTTATTGTTCAGTTGCTTCAGAAACCCCCCCCCCCCCCCCCCCCCCCCCCCCCAAAAGATCCAATCTTTTGATATCTGTCTGTACACTGCTGAGCTTACATCCCTGATCTTGGCACACAAAATGATCTCTCAGTCCAAACACAAAGACCTTTTCATTCTCTCTGATTTTCTTTCTGCTGTGGAATCCATAGCTGATTGTACCCATAAACGTCCTGACTTCCTGTCCTTTTTGGAAACTTTGCATCTCTCTGACACCAGATGGTTACTGTGTTGTTCTTGCTTGTGTTTCCATACATGTTAGCATTGAAGGCAGTGAGGTGGTGGATCATCTGAACAACTATGCAACAAGGACAAAACCATCCAGATGAGCTGTTCCCTACTTAGATCTGAAATTCAAAGGACACAGTTACGTCAAAGACTTCAGGCAAGAAGACTGGAACTCGCAAACTGACCACAAACATTTACAGATCTGTTCAAACCTGAAAGAATTCCCAGGTATCTGTCGCTGGTGATCGTGAAGAAGAGACAATTTTGAGATGATGCAGGGCTGGTCACTTTTTGTTATAGATACTGGTATCGTGCAGACTCCATTGTGCCTGGCGTGTGATAAGCCACTTGACACTGTGTGCTCTGAGTGTTAGGATTTACAGGGCATTCAACACTTCAACTGCTGATCCCTTGAAGAACTTGTTCAGGCAGAGTCACTACCAGATATGACCTTTTTTTTAATTTTTTTTTTTACATTTTTAAAAGACATGACTTTTTCCATTTGATATAGATTTTGTGGATTTGATATAAGATTCTGTGGACAATGGATTCAGTTTCAAGGTGTTTTCAGTGTGTTTGAAAGAAGAAAAAGGTCATGAATATCTATTTTTCTTTTAAAGCAAATGTGCCTTGAACTGATATGATGTGACAGTCCCGATATAAGCCCCTGTGGCTGGCCGGGCTGTGACCTCATTGACCTTTTGCTCAAGTACCCTCTGGAGTTGAAGGTCTTCTGTGAGGACAGGCAGTGCAGAGTCCTTGTACAAGTGGATGATTAGATCATCTGTAATTTACTAATGGTGACTGCCCCAAATTCAGAGTGGTTCCTGCTTAGTTTGTACTGCCATCTAAGACAGCAAGTGATCTGTCTGTCTCAAGTGGATCACTCAGTCTGGGACAGTGTGGTGTTCAGATTCCAGTTCTTTGTAGCACAGAGGTGGCTTGCACACGTATAGTTGTACTGTCAACAACATGATTTGATGACTATCATATGAAATGCATTGAAATATACTTGAAATTCACATACAAATGTAGACCTACTACCTCTGACCAGAGGACTAGAGAACGTAAAAATGCCGGCACTAGCTCAACCGCCCTCAACCAGTTTCGGGCGGTTGAACCTAGTGCCGGCATTTTTACGTTTCAACATTTTTAATTAAATAAATGAATACTTCACATCGGGAATCATTCACACAATAGACAGGACGGTGCTTGGTTGGGAAGTGTTTGTGATTATTGGCTCTTTGTTGTAAGTTCAAAGCAGCCACCAAGTGCACTATCAAAGCTTGATTCAATAAACAAGACAATTGTATAAAGTACACCGGTGGCCGCCCAAAGGCAGCCTAAAAAAAGTGGAGTTGACTACTCGTCAGATGAATCACCTCCCTGCACTTGTTTTAAAGTTGCTTTCAACTCCTTGACTTCCTTTTCTACTTCATCAATTTCCATTTCAACAGTTGTTAAGAGTTCAGTTTGCTGTCGCAGTCTTTCTCTTATCTTCCTTCTATTTGTTTTCATTTTTCCCAATTCAGTTTGTTTTTTATGTATTCCTTGCTCTTAGTTTTGTTTAGAAACTGTCTGTGAATTTGCAACATTTGCTAAATAATTATAAACACGTTGAATGCAAGGATTAATCTTCACTTGAGAAGTAGAAGGCTGTTCAGGCGGAGTAGTAGCAGTTTCAGTTTCAGTTTCCATTTTTTGACTTCAACCTAGCTGCAAGGGGTTTAAATATCCACTGACAAAAAAAGCACTCCGTCATTTTTCTAAACTTAGTTACATTACCACTTACCTATCATTGCACCACAAATCGCAATACATATGTCCTTCTGTCCGATCTCTCTTAACTTCCTGTCACGCTTGGAGTGATTCAGTCACGCAAATAAGCTTCACCAACTTTTTAGTTTTAAAATAACATACCGTGACAGGAAGTTAGAAGTGAGTCGGTCAGGAAATTTGCTGCACAAACCGGTTAGCCAGTTGTTAACAACAAACATTAACAGACGGGAAACATGTTTGGACAAGAGTATAAACACCAGCACCCTCTTCAATTGACAACCCACCTATTGAAATCGCACACTATTCATTCCGGGCACTCCTCAGAAATGACATTGCAAAACAGGATCGTCGGCCCAAAGCAATAAAATCTATTCAACCTTTCTTCTCCCACGAGCTGAGAAATCAATAAATTGTATACACTACACCCCCTCCCTTTTTCATACCCACCTATTTTTTTTTTTTTTTTAAGCTGCTCTTGAGGAGGGGTACTGGGGGTGCACAATTTTTTTTTTCCATTTCACACCCCAGACTTTTTCCTTCGCAGTGTTCCTCTTTTTTTTTTTTTTTTTTTTTTAAACTGCTCTTGAGGGGGGGGTACTGGGAGGTGCAATATTTTTTTTAGGGGGTGCGCTAGACATGCCCAAGTATCCTCTCTCTACGCACACGCACCACACACACACACACACACACACACACACAACACACTTCTCTTTATGTCACATATTTACAAGCATTCAATGCAGAAAGTTGATATTCCGATAGTGATCTTGGCATGCGCTTTTTAGTGAAATAATTCACTTTTTAGATATATTTGCCTGGACTAAGAAAAGGTAGTCTGCTTGCAATGGAAAGATGTGTCTTACCTCTCCTTGATTTTTTTGTACTCCAGTTCTTACAGAACAGGGAATTACTTCAGAAGGGGACGAAGAATATGCTGTCTGTATGTGTGTCTGTCTGTCTGTCTCTGTGTGTGTGTGTGTGTGTGTGTGTGTGTGTGTGTGTGTGTGTTGGAGAGAGAGTAGGCCAAGTGGTCCCCAGTTCCACTTTTCTTGGCAGCTCCTTCCATTTGAGACACTTGACACCTTCACCCAAGTCACCCCAAGTCCTTGATTAAGTTCTTAATCAAGTCACCCCAAGTCCTTAATTAAGTTCTTTATCAAGTCACCCAAGTTCTTAATTAAGTTTTTAATCAAGTTCTTAATCAAGTTCTTAATTAAGTTACTCTAAGTTTCTACTTAAGTCACCTCAAGTTCTTAATCAGTTCTTGATCAAGTCACCTCAAGTTCTTAACTTAAGTCACCTCAAGATTGTAATTAAGTCATCCTTTAAGTACAACCAAGTTCTTATTCAAGTCAATTATAATTATTTATTAAGTTCTTAAAGTATTATTGCATCTGAAATGGATCAAAATGATCTTTTGTTGTTGGCGGTTCTGGCATGCTTTTTGTTCGGCTTCTGTATTTAGTGGTTGAGATTTTTTTTGACTGCTTTGGTTTTTGCTGTCGTTGTTTATATATTTTATAACAGTAATAACCGCCCCCAGCAGCAATGGCGCTCAAAGTGACAACTGTTTTAAGTTCAATATTCCATGAAGACTTTGGTGTTGTAGGCCTTGAATCAACTTGTTCTTGTTCTGGTGTTTTTATAGCCGGCATTGAAACAACTGGCTGCGGCATCACTGTTGGCGTTGGCGGTGTTATGTTTTCATTATGAGTTATATTCTGTGATTGTAACATTAATTTTTTTTGTTTGTTCCACTCTGCTAATCTTTTCCTGCTGCAACACGCCCAGGATGAGGAGGCTTTTTACTGGTCACTTTCTCCACCTGATTCAGTGTTTTCTGATTCTGCTGATTTTCTGGCTCGGTCATTTTTAAGGGAAACAAAATCTATATGATTAAAAGTAATTAATCCCATGATTACTGGCGACAATAATGTTCCAAATCTGTAATACAGATCACACCCTAGAGACTCTAATGACTTTGTTAAAACTGGATCCTGTGTTAAATCATACATAAAATCTTGTTCAGAATCAATGGGCGCAAATCTACTAACTAGTTTAGTGTACAAACTAAGAACCGTTTGGCCGACGCTTTTTTACCATTCTTGACCCAGTTGCGCTTCATACCTGTTGTGATACTTTACAATGTCTTGTGGCGACATTTGTTGAATCTGTTCTATGCTGAATTCATTTCCGAGGTACTGTTTTGTTTTTCCACATGCTGCCAAAGAATACAGCCTTTCCTTTTTGGGCATAATAGCTTGGTCATCAACTTGATCATTTGTAGTCATAAGTTCAGGAAGGTTTAATAGATCATCGCTGTTCATGTTTTTTTTATTAATTATAATTATTTTATTTTTTAAAATGAGCACCGAAAAAACTGTTACTAACCTTGTATACCATTCTGCTGTTATTGGGGGGTAAGTGTAGGATACACAATGCTTGGTAAAAGCCTGTTAAAAATAAAACCGGCAGATCTTGGCAAACTAGACTTTGAAGACTCAGCAAAGCTGATTGCTATTATTACAGCTTCATTTGCTACGAAAGATTTTTTAGTTAAGCAAGGAATAATTCCAGACAGTATTAATATGTAAAATTAAAAAAATACATTTATAAAAATGGCTTCACTCGTAATGATGATTGGTGGCGCTGTGGTTAATGCGCTTGCTTTTAGCGGAAGTAATTACGCGTTTAGTAAACTGCGGGATGACGGCGAGAGAAAAAGACATGGCAAAGCTATGGAGCAACTAGCCGCAGCACAAGATTACTATGAAAAGCAGAGAATTGAGCAGTTAGATTTTATTAACGATGAACTGAAAAAACAGGGACATGCAGCTTACACATTTAAAGATGTTGATCAAGCAATAAAAGAATATTATCTTGTAACAGGCAAACCAATCGAGACATTGCCCCCACCAAAATTCAGCGACTTTTATCAACCATCAGAAAAACAAAAGATGCAAGAAATATTGTTTATTGTCTTTGGTATGACCGTTGTGTATTTTGTTGCACATAATATTGGCTGAATAAAAATGAACAAAATCTATTATTCGCCAAAAGGATATTGGAAGGGAATAACAGCAATCAAAAAGCTAAGCCAAGCAGCTGGAGTCAGTGAACAAACAGCAAAAGAATGGTTATCTAAACAAGCGATTTGGCAAATTTATTTACCAGCGCCCTAAACGAATACAAAGACCACACTTTGTGAACACAACGCCAAACGACCCATCAAATGGATGTTCTATATTTACCCATGATACGATTAGACGAAAAGATTTAAGTACGCACTTACAGTCATTGACATAGCTTCAAGATACAAAGATGCAGAACCATTAACACAAAAGAGTGCTTCTGCTGTTGCTGTTGCTATACAACTAATATATCAACGAGGCCCGTTAACTTATCCTCGCATGATTCAAGTCGATGATGAAAAGAATTTAAAGGCCAAGTGAATCAGTTATTGTTAAAACATAGAGTTACCATTAAAAGAGGCATTCCAGGAGTTCACAGATCACAGGCTTTGGTTGAAAACTTTAACAAACAGTTATCTGAAAGGCTTTTCTCCTACCAGTATCATAGAGAGCTGATTGACAATTCTTTGCAACACAGAATGGGTTAGAAGACTGCCCTCAGTTCTACGTGCAATGAATAATGAAGAATTTAAATTAACAGGTCTAAAACCAGTACAAGCAATCAAAAAAACAAACAATAAATGCTGTTGAAGGAGACGCCAGTCATCCAGCAAACTATTACCATTTGGTTTGAAAGTAAGGTACCTTTATTTGCCGGGAGAAGCAGAAGGGACACTTGCTTCAGGGCAACAGATCCAGTTTGGAGTGTTGACCCATATGAAATAAAAAGAATTGTAAAGATGAATCCGCCTGTGTATTATTTACGAGAAACTGACACAACAAAACGACCAGCCCCTCAAAGATCTTTTGTGAAGGAAGAACTGCAAATAATCCCACCAGACACAGTTCCAGTTGCTTAATTAATTTTTAATTTACATAAATATATTTGAGTCTAAAATGGAAGCTCAGAAGGAAGCACAGAACGAAACAAGAATGATAAAGGAAAAGACCTTGGAAATTGATACGAGAATCATATGATACGAGTTCTACTATTAAGGAAACATTTGCGAGGATTCATCGGCACATGGCAATGCATCCAGATCGCCTACAGCCCAAAATCCCAAATTTTGATTATCAAATATGGGATAAAGAATATCTTGAAATAATAAAAAACATTCGAGCACATCAAGCAAACATGAGAAAAAATTTGTCTGAATTGGATATTGATATGATTGAGTTTCTAGATAAAGTTAAGGAAAAATATGAACCGAGGGTGAAGAAGATATATAATTATGCTGTTCTCCAATGCCCAATTGCATATGAAAACTCTGGATTAACAAATACTCGTTTTGTGTTTGTTCTATCTAATGACTTCTTTGTTACAACAGTTGTGTTGATTCATGTAGATTAGATCGTAGTTTTACGTTGTCATGATGAAAAGTCTTATTGACAAACAATGCTTCTTTATAGTTGTCATGGGATGTGCTTGACTGCACAGCGCTGCGAGATATCCCCTTTGCTTTTTTTATGGTTTTTTCTTGACACGAAACACTGTTCTTTTTTTACCTTAACCCAACAAACTCCTTGATCACCCCTCAGATAATTCATCCTTCATCTTTCCTAAAACCTTCTTGTTAACAGTTGAATGCAAAGGCAAATCTTTAGGATAATCAGATGTGTCGTACCATCCCGCATGCCCTTTAGCTACTTCTAATTCCATGTCTTTATAGATATCTTCAGTAGGGATATCTATAACAAAACTGTCTGTATCTGTGTAAAGCACTCTGGACTCAGGATACAAGGGCTTAAAGTAGTCATAAGAAATTCTAACATCAAAGCTTTGATAATTCTAAAACAGTAAACCCAATAAAAACGGGCTTATCCAATTTGACTTTCTTTTTTTTCATCGTTATACCAAAAGCTGATCATGAAATCTTTGAAGTCCTGATAATTAGGTTTTGAAGTCAGCTTAATTGCATCGTTTTCTCTGGTGACCAATCTGACATCTTTACGTTGTGTGGATTTTCCATAGTCTTTCCGAAACAGCTGTTGTCATCAGCTTGAAAAAGTCTTTTTCTGAAGCATCTGTGGATTTAGTTCTGAGATCAGTGTTCTTCATTATGTATGGTTTCATGAACTGTTCTTGATCAAAAGCAATTATACGATGAACAGCTGTCAACTTCAAACCATGCCTTAAATAAAATTGTAGAAGTCTGTAATGACATACATAATTTTTTTTGTCCCGAAGATTAGGCACAAGTTTAGGTGGTTCTGTTTTTGCCATCTTTAGACTTTTTGCTGCTAATGGATAGTCATTATGCAGGTCATGGACTTCCTGAGGATATTCTAAGTCAACTTCTAGAATGAAACCACGCTGTTGATCTGGCGTCAAACTGCTCAACCACTTTAATGCTTTTTGAATATTATTCGTACCGCCGTCTGTGTGCATTTTAAAGTTGCGTAATGGAAGCGATTGCGCCATTGCCCATCCATACAGATTGTTTGCATCTAAATACATGAGATAGTTAGACCTTTTACTTGGATCATAGTCGTCCAAGTATTTGTTGTTTGCTTTACAGTAATGGTGCGACGCCATACTAATTCCCCCACGCCAATCCGTTTTCAATCATCTGAAGCATTGGCAGGTCAGACAATAAATCAATCTGCATTCCTGTAAATTTTAAGAAAGCGTCCAGCTCATCCCAGGCGCAGAAATATAATGCGCAGGATCCAGGCTGTAATGTTTCATGCAGGTCTTCCTATACTTTTCAAAGACGTCCGCCAACAAACATACATCGGCCATCAAGTATGAATCATGATATGTCTCCCATTGTTTTACACTCTAACTTCTGCCACGCATCTTGAGCATGCTGATAGTCGGAGTCACTGATGTCCTTTCCTCTAAGACTAGAAAAGACAGCACCCTTAGGGGGAAGTGTATCTTCTTCAAACCTTTCCCAACTGTTCATGTATTCATAAGGGTAAACACCCTTTCTAACAAGTGTTGGGTCAAAATATTCTTCTGTTATTGGGCAGGACTTTAAGGACATAGCCAGTGACTCTAATGAACCATCATGTGCTGCATAGAGTCATAAAAAGACACGACAAAAAAGCAGAAGAGCACACAAAACAAAGTGTGAAGTAACGACGATTTAATGCACGACACAAAACAGGACAAGAAATTTTCGGCAAAATGCCTTCCTCAGCGACAAACAAAAAAAGGGTACAGACATAAACATGCACAATTACTCCCTTGTGAAGCCAAAGTGGTGAGTGAAGTAGACAGAGGGACGGGTGGAAGAGAGGGTGACCGGGCTGTGGCTGTGGACGAGGTGTTGGAATGAGCGGCGTGGGTGCAATGCCTCTGAGGTGGCGCAGAGGTTGGGACAGAAAAAAACCCAACAAACTTTTCTGACTGCTGAAGCACAGGTCCTGTTTGTCTACATGGGACTGAGCAGGTCAGCGCTAATTCTTTCTGACTGCTTTGTATGGAAGCATGAGGTCATGGAAGTGGCTGCTTTGTCATGGAAGCATGAGGTCAATGGAAGTGACTGCTTTGTCATGGAAGCATGAGGTCAATGGAAGTGACTGCTTTGTCATGGAAGCATGAGGTCAATGGAAGTGACTGCTTTGTCATGGAAGCATGAGGTCAATGGAAGTGACTGCTTTGTCATGGAAGCATGAGGTCAGTGGAAGTGACTGCTTTGTCATGGAAGCATGAGGTCAATGGAAGTGACTGCTTTGTCATGGAAGCATGAGGTCAATGGAAGTGACTGCTTTGTCATGGAAGCATGAGGTCAATGGAAGTGACTGCTTTGTCATGGAAGCATGAGGTCAATGGAAGTGACTGCTTTGTCATGGAAGCATGAGGTCAATGGAAGTGACTGCTTTGTCATGGAAGCATGAGGTCAATGGAAGTGACTGCTTTGTCATGGAAGCATGAGGTCAATGGAAGTGACTGCTTTGTCATGGAAGCATGAGGTCAATGGAAGTGACTGCTTTGTCATGGAAGCATGAGGTCAATGGAAGTGACTGCTTTGTCATGGAAGCATGAGGTCAATGGAAGTGACTGCTTTGTCATGGAAGCATGAGGTCAATGGAAGTGACTGCTTTGTCATGGAAGCATGAGGTCAATGGAAGTGATCTGCTTTGTCATGGAAGCATGAGGTCAATGGAAGTGACTGCTTTGTCATGGAAGCATGAGGTCAATGGAAGTGACTGCTTTGTCATGGAAGCATGAGGTCAATGGAAGTGACTGCTTTGTCATGGAAGCATGAGGTCAATGGAAGTGACCTGCTTTTGTCATGGAAGCATGAGGTCAATGGAAGTGACTGCTTTGTCATGGAAGCATGAGGTCAATGGAAGTGACTGCTTTGTCATGGAAGCATGAGGTCAATGGAAGTGACTGCTTTGTCATGGAAGCATGAGGTCAGTGGAGTGACTGCGTTGTCATGGAAGCATGAGGTCAATGGAAGTGACTGCTTTGTCATGGAAGCATGAGGTCAGTGGAAGTGACTGCGTTGTCATGGAAGCATGAGGTCAATGGAAGTGGCACACAGACAGGATCGTCATGGCCAAGGGTCGTCCCCATTCTGACCTCGTTGACCTTTCAGCTGTGGATTTGGGGGTCTCCTACAGGGACAGGTAGTGGCGAGTCAGTGTACAGGCAGATGGAAAGATCAGCTGTAAAACCTGACCATGACTGCCGGGGAATATCAAAGTCCTTTCTGTTTAGTTTGGACCTCAACCAAGTTAGCAGGGGATTTGTTCTGACTCCACATTCCAGCTGCCCACAGAGATTGTCCCACCTGACGTGATCTTTGACTTTCTGAAAGAGATTAACATTTTTTCATCTGAACTAAGATTTTACGGAAGAAAGATTTTAACGAAGTTCCTGGTATGTTTTTAGAAGGTGTATTTTAAAGAGATGTGTGAAAGGTGTGTTGGTTTTTTGTTGTTGATGACTTATGAGTTGATTTTAACATGGTGACAGCCCTGATATGGCCCTTTGCGGTTGGCTGGGCTATAAGCATCATTACCGTACCTTACCTTACCTCACTCACTAACTGTGGGCAAAATCTGGGACAATACACTTTTCTGATTCACTCAGGACAGCAGGTAATTTATCCTCTCTCCACACTCGGGCTGCTCACACACTGACTGTAGGAACAATCAGGAATAGTGCATAGTTCTCAGTTGAACTTGCTTGCAGCCTTGAGGTGATGTGCATGGTCCAAAATAGGCTATCAGTGACATGACTGGATTTTGACAATAATGATGTGAATAGAAAGATGATTGAAGTTTACTGATAACATTTGGCCCTGTAGAGTGTTTGGATTTTCCAGACATTTTACCTGTACACTTCAGGGCAGACTCGGCGATGACTTTCCCAGAGATGTTCTACAAGACCTGATTGAGTTTCTCAGAATAACAGTTGGTTTTTTTTTTTTCATTTGATCTTAGATTTTGTCCAGTTTCGAAGCATTTGGAGCATGTCTGAAGTGAACTGGTTTATTGCTGTTGATCTTTTTCTCTCAGAAGCATGCCATATATGAAATTGATGAGACAAGGTGGTAGCCGTGATGAGACCTCTTATGGTTTGCTTGGTCATGAGGAACATGAATTGAAATGGCTTGCCCCACACAGCTCCATGTGAGGTTGTGACCAATGAGGATCGCACAATTACTTCAACGTGTGCCCCATACATAACTCATGTGACAGCATGTGACCAATGAGGTCAACACATGTACATCTCCAGGGTGCACCCCCACTATTGCCTCAGTGAAGTTTATGCTGATGTTGTCCATCTGTGTACAGGTAGATGTCTGTGTACAGGTAGATGGTGAGATCATCTGAGGGTCTTCTGAGGAAATATCAGAGCTGAGTCAACGTACAGATGGATGGTCCTCATCAGTAAAACCTGCCTGGCACTGCCAGTGGACATGAGTTCCTGCATAGATTGGACCTCCACAGAGGATTGTTCTTTTCTCCATTTTTGTTGCTGTCCACACACAGACTGTGGGAAAAATCTGGGATAGTACAGGGTTCTGATTTGACTTTGCCTAGGCCTTGAGGTGATTCATGTGATGAACTAGGCTGTAAACGACATGATTTGACTTGATGATAACAATATGAACAGAAAGATGTTTGAAATGAACTCATCATAATACATGGCCATACAGAGTGTTTGGCTTTCCCAGAAATTGGACATAAACAGTTCACAGCAGACTCAGTGATGATTTTCCCAGGGATTGTCTGTCTGACCCACTCTTAGATTGTGTGACAGCATATGACCAATGAGGATGACCCAAGCTCTTGTCTGTCTACCCCACTCGTAATTCGTGGGACAGGATGTGACCAATGAGGATGACCCAAGCTCTTGTCTGTCTACCCCACTCGTAATTTGTGGGACAGGATGTGACCAATGAGGATGACCCAAGCTCTTGTCTGTCTACCCCACTCGTAATTCGTGGGACAGGATGTGACCAATGAGGATGACCCAAGCTCTTGTCTGTCTACCCCACTCGTAATTCGTGGGACAGGAGGTGGCCAATGAGGATGACCCAAGCTCTTGTCTGTCTACCCCACTCGTAGTTCGTGGGACAGGATGTGACCAATGAGGATCACCCAAGCTCTTGTCTGTCTGCCCCTCTCGTAGTTCGTGGGACAGGATGTGACAATGAGGATCACCCAAGCTCTTGTCTGTCTACCCCACTGGTAATTCGTGGGACAGGATGTGACGTATGCGGCCTCACGTGCGGAATGCAGGTCTAGACCTAGGAGTTGTGTCCGATTTTTCCAAGTTTCCGGATCAACCTCCGTGGACCTTTTTCACACCAGAGATTTGTTTCGACCTCGCAGCTTTTCGCAAAGAGTCTACCAGCTCTCTGGCATACAGGCATTGTATGCTGAGCTCTGTTCCAAATTCCCATCCTGTCAAAAAGTTTTCACTGACGGTTCCAAGTCTGAAGATGGAGTGGCCTGTGCAGCCTACTGCCCTGGGGCTCCTTCTCAGATACTGTTGGAACATATCCATTCCGATGCTTCTGTCTATTCTGCTGAACTTACTGCTCTGGTACTGGCTTTGAAGATAATTTCACATTCTTCGAAGAGGGATTTTCTGGTTCTGTCGGACTCGCTGTCAGCTTTGGAGGCCATAGCTGGCCGCAACCTTCAGCATCCAGAACTTTTAATTTTTTTTTAACTTTTTAGCAAGTTGAAGGCGGACGGTTACAACATTACTCTTGCTTGGGTTCCTGGTCATGTTGGCATCGGCGGGAACGAAATGGTTGATCGTTTAGCCAAGAACGCCACAAGAGAAAAACTGTCCAACATTTATATCCCCTGCTCAGATGTGAAACCGAAAATTAACGATTATGTGAGAGACCTCTGGCAGGAGGATTGGAACACACAGACGAATAACAAACTCTTTCAGATCCGTCCAAACCTTAAGGAGTTCCTCCCATCTACGTCGGGAGGTCGTAAAGAGGAAACGGTTCTGTGCCGGCTGCACACCGGCCATTCGTTATTTTACCCATTCTTACCTTTTAAAGAGTGAAGAAGCTCCGTGGTGCATTCCGTGTCATGCGCCACTCACAGTGAAACATGTTCTTTTAGAGTGTTGGGACTTGCACAATGTGAGACACAAACATTTTACAGCGGAGTCCATGAAGATCCTGTTCAGGGATGTCCGCCTGACGTGATCCTTGAGTTTTTGAGAGAGATTAACATTTTTCATCTGATTTAAGATTTTACGGCAGAAAGATTTTTAACAAAGTTTCTGGTGCGTTTCTAGACGATGTCATTTAATGAGATGTGTGAAAGTTGGGTTTTTTTTTATATTTTTTAAATATTTTTTTTATTTTATTTTATTTTTTTTAATGACTGGTGAGTTGATTTTAACGTGGTGACAGCCCTGATGTGGCCCTTTGCGGTCGGCTGGGCTATAAGCAACATTATCTATCTATCTATCTATCCATGTGACCAATGAGGATCACCCAAGCTCTTGTCTGTCTACCCCACTCATAATCGTGGGACAGGATGTGACCAATAAGGTCACCATAGCAATGCCTGCTGTGGCCAGATTGACCTGTATGCTGCAGTTGTCTGTCTGTGGTGACAGACAGTGCTGAGTCTGTGTACAGGCAGATGGTGAGGTCATATGAGGGCTTCTGTGCGGACATCAGTGTTGAATCCATGTACAGGTGGATGTTCCCCATCAGTAAAACCTGACGGGCACTGCCAGGGACTCTGAAATGGTCCCTGCTCAGTCTGAACCTCCTCCCAGGACAGCAGAGGACTTGTCCCCTATCCACATTGACGCTGCCTACACACGGACTGTGGGAAAAAACCTGGGATAGTACATAGTTCCGAGTTGAACTTGCTTGTGGTCCTCTGTCCCCTCTGCACATTGACGCTGCCTACACACGGACTGTGGGAAAAACCTGGGACAGTACATAGGATAGTACATAGTTCCGAGTTAAACTTGCTTGTGGCCTCTGTCCCCTCTGCACATTGACGCTGCCTACACACGGACTGTGGGAAAAACCTGGGATAGTACATAGGATAGTACATAGTTCTGAGTTGAACTTGCTCGTGGCCTTTGCCCCTCTGCACATTGACGCTGCCTACACACGGACTGTGGGAAAAACCTGGGATAGTACATAGTTCTGAGTTAGACTTGCTTGTGGCCTCTGTCCCCTCTGCACATTGACGCTGCCTACACACGGACTGTGGGAAAAACCTGGGATAGTACATAGTTCCGAGTTAGACTTGCTTGTGGCCTCTGTCCCCTCTGCACATTGACGCTGCCTACACACGGACTGTGGGAAAAACCTGGGATAGTACATAGGATAGTACATAGTTCCGAGTTGAACTTGCTCGTGGCCTCTGTCCCCTCTGCACATTGATGCTGACTACACATGGAATGTGGGAAAAACCTGGGATAGTACATAGTTTCGAGTTGAACTTGCTTGTGGCCTCTGTCCCCTCTGCACATTGACGCTGCCTACACATGGACTGTGGGAAAAACTGGGATAGTACATAGTTCTGAGTTGAACTTGCTCATGGCCTTTGTCCCCTCTGCACATTGACGCTGCCTACACACGGACTGTGGGAAAAACCTGGGATAGTACATAGGATAGTACATTAGTTCCGAGTTGAACTTGCTTGTGGCCTCTGTCCCTCTGCACATTGATGCTGACTACACATGGAATGTGGGAAAAACTGGATAGTACATAGGATAGTACATAGTTCTGAGTTTGAACTTGCTTGTGGCCTTTGTCCCCTCTCCACATTGACGCTGCCTACACATGGACTGTGGGAAAACCTGGGATAGTACATAGGATAGTACATAGTTCTGAGTTGAACTTGCTTGTGGCCTTTGTCCCCTCTGCACATTGACGCTGCCTACACACGGACTGTGGGGAAAAACACACACACACACACACACACACACCACATGGAGTCTGCTGAAAAATGTTTATGTCTCACATCATAAGACAGGAATTAGAGTAAATGGACCAAAACCACATAAAGTGCATCCTTCATACTCTATCTCTGGACACAACACTGTGATTCAGATTCAGTTCAGTTCACACTGTACACAGCCCAGCCAACAGTGGCGGTGCATGTCGGGGCTGTCACAGTCAACATCACACACACACACACACACACAACACACACCACACACACACACACTCACACACACACACACAACACAACACACACACACACACACCACACACACACCACACACACCACATGTGACCTAAGTCAAAAAGTGACCTGTTACAGGAGTCTCGTCAGAGGATGAAGACATCAGGATCAGCACTGAGCAGCTTCACCAGATGGGAAACATTCTGATTGACGTCATCGATGTCACAGATGTGACGGTGAATACTTCAGCTGGTGCTGCTGATGCTGTCCCAGCAATTTGCGCAGCTGTTTTTTCATCAAGATGGTGAATAATGTATTGTCAGAGCTGCTGTCCCCAGCATTCTCCCCAGCTGTTTTTCCACCAGGATGGTCAATGCGTGTAGTTGTCAGTAGCTGCTGTCCTCATGCAGGCTTCTCCCCCAGCTGTTTTTCCACCACGATGGTCAATGCTCTATTTCAGAGCTGCTGTCCCAGCATTCTCCCCAGCTGTTTTTCCACCACGATGGTCAATGCTCTATTGTCAGAGCTGCTGTCCTCAGCATTCTCCCAGCTGTTTATTCATCAGATGGTGAATGATGTATTGTCAGAGCTGCTGTCCCCAGCATTCTCCCCAGCTGTTTTATCATCAAGATGGTCAATAAGTATTGTCAGACCGGTAACAAGAACGACCCTTTTACCTCACCTCGCCCAGTTCCACCTGATGCGATCTTTGAATTCTTGAAAGAGATTAACATTTTTCATGGGGTCTGAGAATTTACAGCGGAAAGATTTTGAACAAAATTTTGGGTTTTGGGTTTTAAAAGATGTATTTAAAATTTGTTGAATGAATGAGGGTTGAGTTATTTAACGAGTGACACCCCGAAGGCCCTTTGCGGTTGGCGGGGGCCTAAGAACATTACCTTACCTTACCTTGCCAGAACAAAAACAATAAGATGCAGTTTTGCGGGTTTACCTAGACCTTTTTGGGCCACCATCCCCCCCGGCCCCCAACTTGCCCCGTCTTCCCCATTGGCAGTTGAGAAAATCAGGACCGCTTGGGTGTTTCACCATCACGGAAAGGGATGTGACTCCATAAACTCGTTTTTCACCCGACAGGGGCCGATGGGGGCTGAGTTTAAAGCCACATAAGGGAAATGGCATGGGTTTTTTTTTAGGGTATTTAAAGGGTTGTGTGAAAGTTTTTTTTTTCATTTTTTTTTTTTTTTGTGAGTTAAATTCAGTTTGGGTACAGCCCTGAATGGCCCTTTGCAGCAGGGGCTATAAGCAACATGTCTTCCTTTAGGCAGTAGAAAACAACAGCCCTTGGTTGATTTTGGGGCCAAAAAATGCCACAACAGGGAAATGTCTAAAATACTACCCCTAACAGAAAAAAACCCAAAAATTTTAATGATATGCAGAGATCTCTGGCAGGAGGACTAATACACAGAGGGATAAAAATTTTTCCGTCTGTCCAAAACCAAAAAGAAAATCTCCCCACCCCACCTCGGGTGGTCACAAAGAAAAAGGTTCCATTTTGGGTTTTTTAAAATTTGCCGGTCGTTGAACATGTTCAAAAAAGGGGGAAGATATCCAAAAAGGAACAATTTATATTTGTTTGGTGTGTTGTTTTTTTTGTTACTGGACCGCTGGGATGAGGTGGGAATGGACGGGGGGGGAAAAGCGGGGTGTGGGAAAGGGGGGGGGAAGGGGAGGAAGGCGGCGATTCAGGAGAGGGGTGGGACATCCTGTAATGCTTGTTTTGTTACTGATTACACACACACACACCACCAAACACCACACACACAACACCACACCCACACACACACACCACATGTGACCTAACAAAAAAAGGACCTTTTCGAGAGTCTCATCAAAGGATGAAAACTCAGGATCACACCGAGAGCTTCACCCCGGGGAAACATTCTTAGAATCACGTTACGGATGTGGGTGGATACTTCCAGTGGTGCTCTGGTCCCCCCAATTTTGCACTGTTTTTTTATCAAGATGGTGAATTTTTATTTTAAACTCACTAACTGTAACAACAACCCCCCTTTTCCCCTTTTTGCTGAACTGTGTTGCAAGTTTCCATCTTTCAAAAGAATTTTCACTGACAGTTCCAAATCTGAGGAGGGAGTGGCCTGTGCAGCCTATTGCCCTGGTGCTCCTTCTCAAATAGTATTAGAACATATTCCATCAGATGCTTACAGCCCTGGTTCTAGCATTGAAGATCATCTCTCAATCCACAAACAAGAGTTTTCTGATTGTGTCTCATTGGCTGTCGGCAATGGAGGCCATAGCTGGCCGTAACCTCCGTCATCCCAAACTTCTACACTTTTTGGAACTTTTTACTAGGTTGAAAGTGGAAGGTCACTACATCATATAAGTTTTTGGTATGCTTTTACACGTTGTATTTTAGAGAGATGTGTGAAATTTTTGTTGTTGTTGTTGATGACTTGTGAGTTGATTTTAATGTGGTGACAGCCCTGATATGGCCCTTTGCGGTCGGCTGGGCTATAAGCAACATTACCTTACCTAGGTGGGAAGGGGCGGGAGGTGAGGCGGGGGTGATGGGGAGGAAGGGGGGCGATTTGGGAGAGGAGGGGTGGGGACATCCTGTAATAGCTGTGTTTTGTCATGCGCGCACACACTCACACACACACACAACACACACACACACACGCACACACACCACATGTGACCTAAGTCAAAAAGTGACCTGTTACGAGGAGTCTCATCAAAGAGGATGAAGACATCAGGATCAGCACTGAGCAGCTTCACCAGATGGGAAACATTCTTATTGACATCATCGATGTCACGGATGTGACAGTGGATACTTCCAGCTGGTGCTGCTGATGCTGTCCCCAGCAATTTGCGCAGCTGTTTTTTCATCAAGATGGTGAATAATGTATTGTCAGAGCTGCTGTCCCCAGCATTCTCCCCAGCTGTTTTTCCACCAGGATGGTCAATGCTCTATTGTCAGAGCTGCTGTCCCCAGCATTCTCCCCAGCTGTTTTTCCACCAGGATGGTCAATGCTCTATTGTCAGAGCTGCTGTCCCCAGCATTCTCCCCAGCTGTTTTTCCACCAGGATGGTCAATGCTCTATTGTCAGAGCTGCTGTCCCCAGCATTCTCCCCAGCTGTTTTTCCACCAGGATGGTCAATGCTCTATTGTCAGAGCTGCTGTCCCCAGCATTCTCCCCAGCTGTTTTTCCACCAGGATGGTCAATGCTCTATTGTCAGAGCTGCTGTCCCCAGCATTCTCCCCAGCTGTTTTTCCACCAGGATGGTCAATGCTCTATTGTCAGAGCTGCTGTCCCCAGCATTCTCCCCAGCTGTTTTTTCCACCAGGATGGTCAATGCTCTATTGTCAGAGCTGCTGTCCCCAGCATTCTCCCCAGCTGTTTTTCCACCAGGATGGTCAATGCTCTGTTGTCTGAGCTGCTGTCCCCAGCATTCTCCCCAGCTGTTTTTTCATCAAGATGGTCAATAATGTATTGTCAGACTCACTAACAAGAACGACCCTTTTACCTCGCCTTGCCCAGTTCCACCTGATGCAATCTTTGAATTCTTGAAAGAGATTAACATTTTTCATGGGGTCTGAGAATTTATAGTGGAAAGATTTTGAACAAAATTTCAGGTGGGTTTTTAGAAGATGTATTTTAAAGAGTTGTGTGAATGAATGATGTGTGAGTTGATTTTAACGTAGTGACAGCCCTGATATGGCCCTTTGCGGTTGGCTGGGCCAAAAGCAACATTACCTTACCTTACCTTTGTCCAGAGACAGAACAATAAGGATGTAGTTTGCAGTGTTACCTAGACCATGTTATGACCACCATCCTCTCCAGGCCTTCAACATTGTCCCAGTCTGTCACCGTTGTGCACTTGGAGATAATCAGGACCAGCTTAGGTGTTTCACCGTTACTGGAAGGATGTGACTCCATCAACTCGATTTTCAGCCCTGACATGGCCTGTATGGTGGCTGAGCTGTAAGCCACATGAATGGAATGGCATGGGTTTTTTTTTAGGTGTATTTTAAAGGGTTGTGTGAAAGTGTTTTTTTCATTTGTTTTTTTATTTGTGAGTTGACTTCAGTTTGGTGACAGCCCTGATATGGCCCTTTGCAGTCAGCTGGGCTATAAGCAACAGTGTCTTACCTTTGCTATAAGCAACAGTGTCTTACCTTTGCTATAAGCAACAGTGTCTTACCTTTGCTATAAGCAACAGTGTCTTACCTTTGGGCATGTAGCACAACAATCATGTCTTTGTCCAGAGACAGAACCGTAGGAATGCACTTTGCGATGTTACCTGGAGCTGTTCAGCATTGTCCCAGTCTGTCACCGTTGTGCAGTCCGTGACAGTCAGGACTAGATCCCAGGTTTCACACACACACACACACACACACACACACACACACACACACACACACACACACACACACACACACACACACACACATGACATGTGACCTAAGTCAAAAAGTGACCTGGTACGAGGAGTCTCATCAAAGAGGATGAAGACATCAGGATTAGCACCGAGCAGCTTCACCAGATGGGAAACATTCTGATTGACGTCATCGATGTCACAGATGTGACGGTGGATACTTCCAGCTGGTGCTGCTGGTCCCCAGTAATTTGTGCAGC